>PVKE010013946.1:12247-35820 GCA_004027555.1 Craseonycteris thonglongyai | reverse complement strand
TAAAAAAAAAAAAAAAAAAAGAATTGGTTTTGTGACAAATTTTTCAATGCATGGGGAAGGGAGAGGAATTTTTTTGGTGTGATTCTAAGCACGTTACATTTATTGTTATATCTATTAGTATTATACACTGTAATATATAATGAAATAATTATACAACTAATCTAATGCCACCACTGATCTGACAGGAGGCAGAGCTCAGGCAGTAATACAAACAATGGGTTGCGGCTGTAAATACAGATGAAGCTTTGATCACTTGGCCCCTACTCACCTCCTGACCTGTGGCCTGGTTCCTAACAGACCACAGATTGGAACTGGTCCATGGCCAGGGTGTTAGGGACCCCTGCTCTATAATATTACATATAAGACATTTCTTTTAAAGCTTAGTACTAGAAAAGAGCTTGCTTCCAAGGAATTCATATGATTCCTTTCAATGGGTGAGAATTGTATTTAATTTACTGTATACCTTTTATCTTTGTATCTTCAGAAGTTAAACTTAGAGTTTACTTACTTTTTTCTTTTTTTTTTAAGATTTATTTTATTGTTTGAGAGAAGATGAAAGAATGAGAAGAGGGGAGGGCTTAGAGCAGTCTCCATAGTTGTACATCATTAGCTATGACATGGTTTCATTCCACACAGGTGGATGTGGGGCTGTGCAGGGTAGGAACCAAACTGGGGGCCTCCCGCATGGGAGGTGAGCTCCTTTGCAGCTGAGCCATCCTAGCTATTACCAGTGGAGCTGTAGTTCAGCATATGGAGTTGCATGGGCAGGGTCGGGAATTGAACTCCAGACTTCAAGATTGTGAGGCAAGTGCTCAACTGCTGAACTATCCTGGCATCCCCTATATTGATTTTGAAGCGGAAAAGTATGTTCATTCATTATGGTATATAATTAATGCTCTGGAAAGTACTAAAGTTTCAATTTTATGTATTATCTCACTTAGTATTCACAATAACCCTGTGAGGGAGGCATTGTTATTCTCAGTTGCAACTGGAGAAACCGGACCAGAGAGTTCACGTGCTTTGAGTTCATTCAGCTAGTTAGAGACAGACATGGGACTGATTTAGGTTTCTGTTACACAGTGATGACACCTTGATGAATGATACACTATTTTTTAGTTGGAAATTCATTAAGGTGTTCGTGGATATATTTCTTAGCTCTAAATGTTATAAATTTAGTAATGTATAAGGGTCTCAATCCAGTCTACACAGGGAAGCATCACCTGGAGAGCTTTAAAAATACTAATAAAAATAGATGCCTGTTTTCCTGCCTAGACTAATTCAAAGTCTTGGATAGGTAGACGCTGAGTGTTTATGGTTTCCAAATTTTCTGCCTCGATTCTGATGCACTGTGAAGGTTTAGGAACCACTGACCTTAAAATAGGGGTGCTCATATATTCCTGAGGGGTACATGAAGAGTTTCCAAAATGTTAGTACATTTCGTCTTCTGGTAATCAGTTAACAGGTCTTCACTATATGTACTATGAAAGATATACCTCTGATACATTCCAAATCTTAATGCGTGTTTTACCCAAGTGGTTAGACCTTCAGAGCATCAAATTTAGAATTAGCTTTCTTTAGTAATTTATGGTTTTTATTCACATTGATGTTAGGAATGAAACCTAGCATAGAACTAGGAGTATTGTGGCTTTCATTGGGATTTTCTGAATTCAGATCAGTGGTAGTCTTGGGTGGTAGAGTAATGAATGGCAAATTTTTAAAAACCGGTTCACCTCTTTTTCTCTAACCTGTTGTCAGAGAATACTTACAAAGCAAAGGACAATTCTATGAAATACTATGAAACCTAGAAATATGTAAATCATGTTTTATTACAGCATAATGCCAAATACATTGAAGAATTTAAATGTATTATTTGGTTGGCTCCATTTTTTTAGACTTTGAGAAGAGTAGGGCAGAACTAACCTCGATGAAATGCTTGGAAAATTAAGTGCTAATGACATAAATGTAATTCCTTTAAATCAGGTGATGAGAGAATACTTATATCTATAAATTGGATTTTGTCATAAAGTGTGGCTAGAGATACTATAATAGTAGGTACATGTAAGTTCCTTTATAGTGCCTTAAAAAACCCTTAGAAGTTTACAAATAAGACTAGAGTGAGAATATTTCTCTTTTAAGAGATGCCTTGGGGAAGCCGGGATGGCTCAGTGGGTTAAGCGCTCACTTTGCAGCGCCGGGGACCAGGGATCGAATCCCGGCCCTGGCCCGTGTGGAATCATATGCTTAACTGGGAGCTCCCCCAGTTCAATTCTCTCTCTGTCTGTCTGTCTGTCTGTCTGTCTGTCTCTCTCTCTCTCTCTCTCTCTCAAAAATAAATAAGACAAACAAACAAAACAAGAGATGCCTAGGTTATAAGTCATGATCCAGAGCTTATGTGTAAGTGTATTTATGAGAAATTTGGGTTCTACCATATATAAGGCCATTGATTTCCAAACTAACTTGACTATAATAATAACTACAGGGAAAGCCTGATGGCTCAGCCAGTTCAGCGCTCACTTTGCAACCCTGGGAACTGAGGATGGAATCCTGGCCCTGGCCCATGCTGACCCATGTGTTGAACTGGGGTGTGCTTCCCATGCACTAGGACCCCAGTTCGGTTCTCACCCCATCTACCTCATAGGCCACCAGCTCGAGGGGCGTGTCTCCCATGCAGGAGGCCCCCAACCCAATCCCCACCTTGCGTGGCCCCCCTACCCACCTGTGTGGACCGAAATCATGTCGAAACCTGATGACATACGACTATGTTGAATTCTCTGGGCCCTCCCCCTTCTCTGTCTCTGTCAAAAAACAATTTAAAAAAGAACTACATAATGTATTTAGTGATTTTTAACACACATATATTTTATTTTCTTATTCCTATCCCCACCACCATCCCTTTTGCAACCATCAGTTTGTTGTCTATATCTATGGAAGTGTTTCTCTTTTGTTTTCTTTAGTGATTTATTTGGGGTTTTTAGATTCCATATTATGAGATCGTATGGTACTTGTCTCTCTTTATCTGATGTATTGGTGTTTCACTTAGTATAGTAGTACCCTCTAGGTCCATCCATGATTTCACAAATGGAAAGATTTCTTTTTTTCATTTACAGTTAACATACAATATTATATTAGTTTCAGTGGTACAACAGGAGAGGTCATTCTTACTGCTGAATAATATTTCATTGTATATACTGGAGGTGCCAAAAGAATATATACACATTTTAAGAAATGTTATCTATGTATTACTTTTCAAAGTTGAATTAAATCGAGGTATCAGTATGTAGTATAACATTCACTCAAAAGATGGCATTAATCAAATGAATTCTAGTATCACCATATGACAGGCAGGACAGTCAAAGAAAATGGTAGAAACACTTGTTGTTAGAGGAGTACAAAACCCTTTGAAGTGGTATTTGAAATTCGACAATGTTGTCAAAGTACAACAGTGGAAGCATGAGTTTGCAACAGAACTTCCAAAATGCTAACAATTGAATGCATTCCTGATAAGTTTGAGAAGCGTGATAAATTAAAATAGCATGTGTAGCAATACAAGTGGACACTTTGGTCAACCTTGCTCAAGAAGTAGTTTGCCATAATCAGAAGTGTCTGGACTCCAGTGGTAACCACCTTGAGCACCTCTTTTAATTGCAGAAGTCAAAATTGACTTATATTCATCTTTTTTTATGGTATATATTGAGTATTACAATTTTAACACAATATTTTCCTTCCTTAAAATGCGTATGCATTTTTTTGTCACCTTCTGTATATACCACTACTTCATTATCCATTTTTACAAAAGTGGGATGATAGAAACAGACTATTTTTTCACCTTGCCTTTTTACTTATATATGCATAAATATGTCCAGCTCATGTTTTTGATGGATGTGTAATTGATGATTTTATAAGTTTTTCTCCCTTTTACATTAATCCTTTTTGGTCTCCTTACTCATAACTATTAATGTTTCACTGAACAGTAGCATAACCAGAAGAATTTGCAAAATAGCATTACATGTTTTTTTCTATCCTAATTCTGATTTAGAGAAGTTGTAAAGCAAACTGGTCCAACTTGTGGCTCAGGATGGTTTTGAATGCGACCCAAAGTGAGTTTGTAAACTTTCTTAAAACATGAGATTCTTTTGTGATTTTTGTTTTTTTTTCTTTTAGCTCCTCAGCTATTGTTGTTAGTGTTAGTGTATTTTATGTGTGGCCCAAGACAATTTTTCCAACATGGCCCAGGGAAGCCAAAGAGTTGGACACCCCTGATGTAGAGCTAGTAGCATTATTAAATTAAAGAAAGGGATATGTGTGTGTGTGTTTGAGCAATAATTCTTTGTAGGTGGTGTTGCTGTTTCATATGACATTATCATGAGGCATACAATGTCTACTTCTGCATTTAGGATGATGGCATAATAAATAACATAAAATAACATTAACTTAGAAACACTGCTTTTGGGGGCTCGTATTATTTCTGACATTCACATGTATCTTTACTTATTAGAGCCAGTGTGCATTATCTGGCAGTTTTATAAGCACATCATCTTCATTACCCATCAGTTACTTGATCTGCTTCTCTCATGTGATACCTAAAAGCATCAAAAACTGGTATTGATTGTAGGTGTTTAGTATGTAGTTATTCTCTAAGCAGTATTTTGTTTTTCAAAATAAGGGTATTTTCCTAAGCAGTGTTTGATCAAAGTAAATGAATTGAGAAAATGACTTATAATACAAGACACTTTGTAAAGACTCAAACATATAGTGATTCTCCTTTGAAAGAATTCTGAGGGGAAAGAAATCTTGTATTATATTTTATATATATGTAAGTATATGTATATTTATCCTATTTTGCTTCCTTGAGAATATCCCTGAGATTTATTTTCACAGAGCTAAACATTCTTCACAGAAATTTTTGGTAAGTTTTTCTTTAATGTCTTAAGTGCGGATACTGAAATAATCTAATTTCTAATTTTAGAAAGTTTGAGCTGGAGTCTTTGAAAATACTTGGTTTCTGGGAGTCTGTATACTATAACACTTAATTTTGCTATATTTCATTCAAAACATAAAACTTGACTTTTTCTTAATATAGGTGAGTCAGTAATACTGTACTTCATGCTAGTAAAACAAGTATACATAATTCTCTTGCGGAGTATGTGCACAAACAAGTAGCACATATCAAGAAGTGTTGATGATGATTTTGATTAACCACTAGTTAAGTGATTTGTCCAACACTTTTGGGAAAAGTGTATGATTTATTTCATGCCCCCTGAAAAATAATAAATTGCTAGGTGTTGATTGATGGTGATTAGTAGAAACTTCTGTTGTTAAATCTTTGAAGGCTAATTAATGGTCTACTATAAATACATAAACCTGGATTTAGGTTTACCTTTGTAATAATGGATAAGAAAAGGCATTGCTAAAAAAATTTATTTTGTTGGCAAATTTTCAAAAGTTATTTAATATGCTGAAGAGAGGAAGGTATTCTTAAGGACTTTAGCACCTGTTTGTTTAAGTGGATAGTACTAATGCTCAATGATTATGTTCATTAAAAACTGTCCAAGGAGGATTACTACCAAAAATATTTTATAAGCAGCTTAAGTTACTCTTTGGTGTGTACTGATTTATATTATGTGAATAAAATTTTCATGTAATTTTGTTGTTTTTGTAATTGACTCACAAGGTAGCAATAGCCTCATGGTATTTGGAGAAGTAGTGCCAATTGGAAGTTGCTCTCAGTTATTTTATGTTGGCTTATAAATGCCTTAGCAGTACAAAGTCTGAGGAAGAGCCTTGCTCATTGACTCTCTATTAAAATGAGCATCATGTATTAATATATATGAAAGCATTTATGAATAGTCACTATCCAGATACCAGTTGATTTCTGAATGAAATTTCATAAAATACTTGAAACATTTTTTTGTTCATTGCTTAGATGGCCAAGAAACAGTTACTAGCCCCTTTGACCTCAGAGTTTAATTTCTACTATGGCCTTAAAATATAACTAATTGTATGAAAATGTGATTAGTGTTATATGATGGTAGAAAGCGCTTTAACATCATTTATTGTAGCTCTGAAAGAGTTTTCCCTTAACTTTTGTGGTAGGCATATGCTAAGAAATTGGATCAGATGCTAACTGAGAAAATTAGTACTCTTAATGATATAAATGTACTTATTACCTACGTTATTCTTGGTTCTTTACACAAACTGTAAACCTTTTGGATTATACATTAATACATATGAAAACTCAACAGAATTTAAGTTTTTATTTGATGTGCTTTATTTTTCTCATATAGTTAGTAATAATGCTGCTTATAGAAAAATTAGTTATTACAGACATACCTTGGAGATATTTGGGTTCAGTTCCAGACAACCACAATACAGCAAGTAGTGATCTTTTTGTTGGTAGAGGGTCTTCAATTTGTAGAAATTACAACATCCGGGAAGCACAATAAAATGAAGAATGCTTGTACTGTTAGATTTTAGAATTTAATAAAACACTGTTAGTGTGTTTCTTTTGCTAGGAAAAAACCATAACCTCGGAAAACTTCACTCTTTTTAATTTAAATTTACCTTAAGATTACTCAGGGTCTTGGCCATAGAAAAGTTTCTATTATGTTATCTTCTAAATTAGCAAGTTTAATTGTGTTTTAAAGGAAGTAATATTGGGGAATTTTGTGACTTAATCAGACCCCCAAAATTGACTTTTTAGCCCCCAAGCCATACTGTATACTATAATTCCTGGATACCTTTTCTTCAAATAAACATAGTAGCTTGAATGTTATGTAACTGGTTGCTAGGTACTCTGTTGCTTCTTGGAAGAAAAGATTGTCCTTTTTCTCCCTAAGATCTAAGTTGTTAAATTCATACCCATATTCTTACGTTTCTCTTGCCATCAAATGATATCAGCATTTGTAGCTGCATAGGACATAGGAGATTGACATTTTGCAAAAATTTTGGATTTCCACTTAGTGGCATGTGTGGGACCCTGCCCCTTTGACTTTATTATTAATATAGAGGTTATTGCAGGAGATTTAAAACGACGTTTATTTTCTTTCAGTCTAATTGTTTTGCCTACTTTTCCTCCATTTTCTTCTTTCTTATGTCTGAAATAAATGTTAACACCCTAACCTAAGGCTGAATTTAAGGCTTGTTGTGTCAAGCCTTTTTTTGTTTGTTTTGAAGACTTTGCCCTGTATTTGGTAACTTAAAGCAAATAATAAAATCACCTCTATTTAAATGTGAATCTGAAATCCCCATTTGTTATTTAAAAAAAAAACACAAAAACGTGTGGGGATAGTATAAGTGAAAAAGTTGAAAGCAAAGTCTTGGTGCTTAAATTTTGGTTTGCTCATATTTGAAATTGTCTACATTGGAGTTCGTTTGTTGCTGTTTTGTTTTGATTTGTTCATGGAGCAATCAAGACAGTAAATGCAGGGGAGTGAGGATGGCTCAGCAGTTTTAAGTGCTCCCTTTGCAACCCTGGGGTCGGAGGATCGAATCCCAGCCCCAGCCTGTGTGGATCCATATCTGAACTGGGGTGTGCTTCCTTCCCATGTGGGAGGCCCCTAGTTCGGTTCTCACCCCCTGGTTTGGCCCCTGGCTTGAGGGCGCATTCCTCCCATGTGGGAGGCCCTCCAGCCTAGTTCCCGCCCTGAGTGGCCCCCGCCCACCTGTGTGGACCGAAACCATGTTGAAAACTGATGATGTACAACTATGGAGACTGCTCTGGGCCCTCCCCCTTCTCTCTGTCTGCCTCAATCTCTGTCAAAAACAATAAATCTTTAATTAAAAAAAAGGGCAATAAATGCACTTAGAGCAGAGGTCAGTAAACTATGGCCTGCAGGCCACCTCTGGCCAACCACCTGTTTTTGTTTGACCTGCTGTCTAGGATTGGATTTTAGGTTTTTAAATGGTTGAGGGGAAAGTCAAAAGAAGAATAACAATTTTGTGACACATGAAAAATATATGAAATTCAAATTTTACTGTTGATAAATAGAGTTTTAGGATAACTCCATTCTTGTTCATTTTGATATTGTCTATGGCTGCTTTTGTGCTAAAATGGCATAGCTGAGAAGCTACAACAGAGACTTGGAAAGCCTGACATGTTTACTGTCTAGCTCTTTACAGGAAAAGTTTGTTGACCCTGCATTGGGGCATGATCACCACAAATATAAGAATTGGTCACAGAACTAAGAGACCTCTCACATTTATACAGAAGTTCTTGAACTTAGGACCTCATCTGTTTGGACCACAGATGAAAACCTGGAAGTAAGCAAAAAATGGCTTCAATAAAGTTCCACAGCATTTACTTTTGAGAAAATAATTTTTTTTTAAGATTTATTGTTTTTTGAGAGAGAGAGAAAGAGACAGAGAGAAGAGGGAGGGCCCAGAGCAGTCTTCACATTTGTCCATCATTAGTTTTTGACATGGTTTCGTTCCACACAGGTGGGTGGGGGCCACATAGGTGGGAACTGGGCTGGGGACCTCCTGCATGGGGAGCATACCCCAGGTCTGCATGGGCCAGGGCCAGGATTCGATCCTTGGTCCCCACGGCTGCAAAGCAAGCACTTAATCTGCTAAGCCATCCCAGCTTCCTGAGAAAATTTCTTAAGTCTACTGACTCTGCTTCCTTTTTCTTTTTTCTCAATAAAAATCTCCCTCCTCTCATTCATAAATTACATAGATTTTTGTAGAAAGGTAATGTAATACAGATAAGTAGATGAAAAAATTGGTGTGCTCTGGTCATTTCAGGAGTGTATGGATTTTGATTTACTGTATTTCAATCTTCCTTTACATTGCTATGTCAGCATTTTCTTTTTTCTTTTTTTAAGATTTATTGTTTGAGAGGAGAGAGAGAAGTGGGGGTTGGGCAGAGCAGTCTCCATAATTGTACATCATTAGTTGTAACATAGTGTCATTCCACACAGGTGGATATGGGGCCATGCTGGGCAGGAACTGAACTGGGGGTCTTCCATATGAGAGGCGAGAATCTTCGCCACCTAGCCAACCTGGTGGTTTCTAGTTGCACACCACAGTTCAGCATATGGGTTTGCATGGGCCAGGGCCAAGATTTGATCCCTGGACCTCGTGGTTGCAAAGCAAGCACTCAACCTGCTGAGCTATTCTGGCATCCCTATAAGCACTTTCTTTTTTATTTAACTTTATTTTATTTTCTTTGACAGAGACAGGGAGAAACGGAGAGAAGGGGGAGGGCCCAGAGCAGTCTCCATAGTTGTACATCATCAGTTTTCAACATGGTTTCATTCCACATAGGTGGGCAGGGGCCTGCACAGGGTGGGAACTAGCCTGGAGGCCTTTCACGTGGGAGGCATGCCCCCTTGAGCCAGGGGCCGAACCAGGGGGTGAGAACCAAACTGGGGGTCTCCCTCATGGGAGGCACACCTCACTTCAGCATATGGGTCTGCACGGGCTGGGGCCAGGATTTGATCTTTGGTCCCCAGGGCTGCAAAGCCAGCACTTAACCCACTGAGCCATCCCCGCTTCCTCAAGCATTTTATTAATTATGCAAATATTTTTAATAGCTATGTGGTACTCCATTTTATAAATATGTTGTATCACCTAATTATTGTAGGACAATTATGCAGTTTATAATTTCAGGATCTGCAAGCAACAATACTACAAACATGTTTGTATTTAAAGCATTTTTATATTTAGGGTCTGTTTTGGGGATTGATTTCCAATGTTGGGGAGACTAGTTCAAGAGAGATACACATCTGTATACAGGCTCCAGCAGAAGTAACACCCTTTTTAAAGCTTGAGTATGATATTGTTATGTTATAGAATTGTATGCTTATGATTTTGTAATAAAAGATTTGGTATAGAGCTCATAAAAAGGGGGTGTTAACTTATGTTGGACCCTGTATATAATGCCAAATTGCTTTCCTAAGAAAGGATTCTAACTTTAGAATGTGTTTTTGTGTTTGTTAGAGGTAGTTTCCTTCTTAGAGACTGCCAAGTCTATCATAATTAGATATCTGAGGCTACAGATTACTGCAAATTAAAAGCAGCCTAACTAGAAAGGTAGAAGTGGTACTGTTAAGATCAAATCAAGTGATATTTAACCTGACAGCAAGGCAAGAGTCTGAAATACTAACAAAATCAGACACAAGAGAGAGCCACACCCTAAGAGCCTTAGAAAGTATCAGTTCTTTCTAGAGTAGTCTGTAATGATGCTCTTGATGATAACTAGTATTTGGTGAACACTTTTTATTAATAGCTCACAAAGCACTTTGGATACATCTCATTTGATCTTCACAACAGATAAGTAAATTAAGAATTAGGGGTTAGACAACTTATACAAGTGAAACCTTCAACTCTGTATTCTGAATCTAAGTCATATAAATATACTATGTCTGCTCTACCATATTGTCTTGCATACAATATTTGCCCATTATGCTTTCTTTAGGATAGCAGAATAATAATCCACTTTTGAGTCATTTCTATCCTAAATAATGAAACACTTATGTTTTGGGCCTTAATAAAACAATTATCTTAAGGACAATCTGTCCTTAGGGTACAGATAAATAAGATGTTACATGGAAGGTTTTATTTTTTAATGGCTAACTGGTATGATCTTTGTACATTGAGCCCAGACTTCAAGGGTTAATATCATTTAATATATGTTTATAAATTGAATTACAAGTCAAAATTATGTGGATACATTGTCAAGCTGATAGGATTTAAATTTTGTGGCATTCTTAAGAAATTAGAAAACTGCATAAATATTAGGTGATGTATGATAACATGTTAGCAATATCCTGAAGCTTTCAGATAATTGGCTATTAGATTTGGGAAACCAGAAGAAGTTGAGGCTGTAATGGAGTGGGAGATCAAGAATTTATGTAAAGGCTAGGGGATGCCAGGATAGCTCAACAGGTTGAGTGTTTGCCTTGCAACTTCGAGGTTCCAGGATCGAATTCTGGCCCCGGCCTATGCAAACCTATATGCTGAACTAGGTGCAACTGGTAACTGCCAGGATGGCACTGGGGGCCCACATCCACCTGTGTGGAATGAAACCATGTCACAATTAAGGATGTAAAACTATGGGGACTGCTCTGGGCCCTGCCCCTTCTCTCTCTCTTTCACCTTCTCTCAAACAAAATAAAAATCTTAAAAAAAAAAAGAAAGTGTAAGGGCTATAAAATACAAGGTTTAAGAGAAAGTGAGACTACAAATGTAAATCTAAAAAAATAATATAAAGAGCATAGTCCATCACATTCAATTATTTGTTTGTTTATTTATCTATTGTTTTTGTTTACCTTGTCTAGAGTTTACCATTATCTGCAAAAGAGTTTGGTCCCATAGGAGCTACTCTACTCCAGTTACCAGGAAACATCAGACTCATTTAAACTCTTTGAGAACCGTGACCATATTTTAACTTGGTTTTTTCCTATACAGAAACTTATACATTGAAGATGCCCAGTAGAAGCTTGCTGAATTAGTGGAAGGATGAATGAAATATTCACTTTGTGAGAACTGTTAATGAATCCAGCTTTTCTAAAGAAAAAAGAAAAGCTTATTTTGCTATCAGTGAATCTTTATAATGTAGTATCTGTTCAGATCTTTTGTCCATATTTACGTACTTCTCTCTCTTTTTTTTTTTTAAGTTTTCATTATATTCTGGACACAAGTTCTTTATTGGACCTGTGATTTGAAAATATTTTTCTCCTGGTCTGTGGTTTGTCTTTATTCTCTCATTTTTCATAGAGCATGTTATTGATGAAGTCATAATTTTGGATATTAGTTTTTCTTTTATGGACTCTGATATCAAATGTTGACCAAAAAACTCATTACCAAGCACAAGGTCACATAGCTTTTCTCTGATCTCTAGAAGTTATATAATTTTAGGTGTTACATTTAGGCATATGATCCATTTTGAGTTAATTTTTATATTAAGGTGTAAGATATATGTTGAAGTTTTGGTTTTTTTTGTTGTTTTTTGGGGTTTTTTTGTATATGGACAGCCATTTGTTCAAGTACCATTTGATAAAAAGATTAAAAAGCTTTTCTTAATATCTAAGTTGAAGCTTATGTACTTGGTACTGTTGTGTTTTATGTTATTTAATTCAATTTTCACAAGCTATGTGGCAGGCAGCTGCTGCTGTTACCTCCCCATGAGGTAATTGAGAAAGAACAGTTTAGGATACTTCTCTAGAGTTATAGAACTACTAGCTGCTAGAATTATAATTTGAGCCTAATACTGTTTCCTTGTAAGACAAATTTAGGAGTTTGAGCTTTATCTTTAAGAATTAAAATAGGGGAGTCACATGCTCAGAGTACAATTCAGAAAGATGGCTAACTACATTTTGGAGATTAGATTATAGGATGGGGACACAAGCTGATGGTGAACTGAACAACCGGACAGTTGGAAAATGTCTAGATTTAAGTGAGGTAGGAGGTTGACTTTAGTGATTGGGTATTGGTGTAAGAGAAGAAAGAATTAAGTTAGAAGTAGGGAAGAAAAAAGAGTAAAGTTGGAATTCCCCATTGGTGCCTCATAGATGGGAGGAAAAATAACTGGACATTTTGAAGATGAGAGATTTGATTTATAAAAAATATGGGAGTAAAGGTCTTAAGCAGTGAGAGTGGGTGAGATTGCTCAGGACAAAGGGTAGGAAAGAGAGTACCGTGAATAGAATATTAATGGAACATTAACATTTATGTAACGGTTGAGGAGACAAATAGGAGTCCGTGAAGAAGCCTAAGGAGACCCAACTACACACATAGGAAAGTTAAAAAGAATTATTATCATAAGGAACAAAGTAGCAACAGAGAATAGTATTTCAGGAAGGGAAGAGTCAAAGTACTATGGAGTTTTAAAGGGAGAACTGACCTGGGGGAAAATAATAGGATTATATTTTGTAAGTCCCCAAACATTGAAAGCTGTGAATTTCCTTCAGACTTGAATGGTTTGTTTTCTCCAGCAGTAGTTAACATTAGGAGGCAAAGGACCTCTCTGACTCAAGAACACATTATCACACGAAAGATAAAAAGCGCCTTAAACTGTTAGAAATGGAAAAATAGAAATACATACTTTAGTTTTTGTCTGAGGAGAAGGAAAAGGAATATTCTTAAGGAAACCTCAGAATATTATCATTACTGGTACTCTCACAGCTGGTTAATTTATATGTTGCTTTGAGGTAAAACTGGATAACCACATAAATATTGTCAGTGAAATTTTTATTATTGGTATAAGGTCTACAAATAAGTGCTAAGATATTTTGAAAATTTTTAACTGAAAGAAGTAACGTGAAATAATTTTATAATAGGAACTACAGCATTAAAAATAAGATAGGGGGATCTGGGATACCTCAGCGGGTTAAGTGCTCGCTTTGCAGCCCCCTGGACCAAGGATCGAATTCCAACCCCGGTCATTGTGAACCCATATGCTTAACTGGGGTGTGCTTCCCATGAGGGTGGCCCCCAGTTCAGTTCTCATCCCCCAGTTCGGCTCCTGGCTCAAGGGGTTGTGCTTCCCATGCAGGAGGTTCTAACCCAGTTCCCACCCTGCGCAGCCCCCGCCCACCTGTGTGGAACAAAACCGTGTTGAAAACTGATGACATACAACTATGGAGACTGCTCTGGGCCCTCCCCTTTCTCTCTGTCTTTCTGTCTCTTGTCAAAAACAATAAAATATAATGCGAGGTATAGACAATGTAATGTAGAATTGTACACCTGGAAACAATGCAATTGATATCAATTAATGTCACCCCAATAAATTTAATAACAACAACAAAAAAAACCAATAAAATCCTAAAAAAAAAAAAAGATAGACTACATGTTAGTACTTGAGCTTGCTTCCTATGTTCTTTACTTTCCATCTGTTTCTTTTGCTCAAAACACTAGCAGGGTTTTTTGTGGCACACAGAATAACCCAAGAACTCTGGAACCCCAGGTTTTCCCATAAATTTTAGTGTAGATTGCTGTCATGTACTCTTTAAGAAACCTGTCTTCATGAAGAAATTTATTCTTACCCATCTCAGCTCATGCTGATAGCTTCATTGTAATATAAAAATAGTTGATGTGATCTATTGTTTAGATTTTTCCTTCTACTAATTTTTGGTTTTATTGTTCAACAGGTTTGATCTGTGGATGAAATGAATCATGATTTTCAAGCTCTTGCATTAGAATCTCGGGGAATGGGAGAGGTAAATATTTATGAATACTAAGAATGTATGTACTTCACTTTATTTCAGTCATTGAAACTTTTTTTAATGATAAATCTTGAAAATAATGGTTATGTTTTTCAAATGATGTGGGTTTTAAAAATCTCAGATTATCCAATTATGTAGTTTTGATTTTTAGCTTTTATTTTAGGGAGATTATTTGTATATAGTTGATTTGAATGACTTGATTAATGTTATATTTTGAAATGAATCAAAATTACTTTGCTCAGAGAAGAGCCTTCCTTGATTTTTGTCCTGTTTTATAGATGTCTGCTATGCTTGCTTTAGCCACACTTAATTGTTCATTGTTCTCTCTTCCAAAAATCTCTCCTTGTTCACTTTTTTAAAAAATTCAAATTCTCTACAAGACTCCATACTGAAAAAGATGTTTATCTATGAATATTGTCCCATTGCTATCTGCAGTAAAATTATGCTTTCTCATCTGACTTCTTATAGATCTTTAGGTATACTTTACCATATTACTTGTTACGGTTTGTTGCTTTATATTAGTCTCAGACTGGTAGCTTTAAATGACTAGCACACAGTGGGCACTCTAAAAAATTTTAATACATTTTATCAGTCTTGTTAATCTATGATTCGTTGGGCTGCCCATTTAACTTCACCATGATACAATTTAAGGCATCAAAAATTTTTCATATACCTAATGAGTATTTAGAAAATTTTAATTGATTGTGAAAACCCTTGTGGTCACATCTTTATTTTTTCATGTTCTATAGTACTAATGTAGTGTAGACTTTGGTAAAAGAAAATAATGGTAAACAGACCTAGGATGTGTAATTAATTGCTTGCTCCTGGAGCTTATTTTACTTTGGTACCGTATTTTCCGGCGTATAAGACGACCGGGAGTATAAGACGACCCCCTAAATTTACAGTTAAAACATAGGTTTAGGCCTATATCCGCTGTCTAAGACTACCCCCCACTTCCGAGGCTGTAGTCTTATACAGCGAATATAGGCCTAAACCTAGGTTTTAACTGTAAAATTAGGGGGTCGTCTTATACGCCGGAAAATACGTAGATTAGAGACTACATTAGACTCGCTCCATCCAATGCTGTACTCTAGATGCAGAAAACGAGTCCAGTCACTCCTTTGGGCCACAAGAGGGCACCCTGCATCTAGCTAACCCTCCCCTTCTACAGAATAGTGTTTTCCTAAGTTTGTCATTTTCAGAGGACTGATTTAAGAGTGAGTTAAGGTGCTTAAGCATAAGTATTGCCGAAGTAAATTTGTTAGTTCAGTGCATAAGGTAAAATTCTGAGCCCTAAGAAAAATTTGAGAGAGGGAATAATTTTTTTTTTAAAACAAAACGACAGGTTGACTGAAGTGCAGTGGCTGCTTAGGTATTATTTATCCTGTAAGTAAATAAAAAGAAGCAGTTGAAAAGGGCTTTTGTTTTTTCCCTCCTGCTTGTTTTCTTTGGTCTTTAGAAAGCAGAATAACATGTCTTAAAAACAGTTTCTAACTATATTTCAGCCTAGTCAATGACAAACTTGAACTTTTTATTTTATTAAAATATACTCTTAGCACTTTACTTCCGGAGTCGACATTGTGTATATATTGACAAATTTGCTGTTCTCCCTGAAAAGTCCAAAAACATCTGCAGTTAAATGTTATGATCAGAAACAGTAGTTGAAAGAGTTTAATTAGTTATTTGGGAGTAGAGGAGGGCTATTTGAGGTTTTTGGAAAAGAGAGAAGCTGGAATGATAAGTATGTTAAATGACCTTAAATCTAGGCAGAAATGCAGAGGAAAAGTGGTTAGGCTTTAGACTGCCTGCTCTTTTGGCAGATAGCAGCAGGTCAGTGCCTCTGTGACCTATATCTAGTAACAATGTATTTTTAAATAAGCTGTTAGTCACTAGTTAAGTTTGTTTTGTTTGTTTTTTTCTTTTTTTCTTTTATTAACAATTGACCAACTAATTCTGTTACCTCTTAAGAGATAGCTAAAAAGCCTACTCAGGTTTCTGTCTCTGGGTTCTCTCTCCCACAAGCCTTTCTATCTTTCCTCATCTCACAGGCAGCAGGGAACCTTCTGGGATTTCCTTCTTTGCCTGTCTCTCTCTCACCAGTCTTCTCCTCCTTTCCTGACAGGTGAGGTTTTTTTGTTTTGTTTTGTTTTTTATCCCAGAATTTATTCATTTTAGTAAAATAAAGCAGCCTTGAGTTTCGGGCCTTTGAGTTTTCTGAAATTGCTTGTTTATTTTTTAAATATACGTCCTTTTTTTAATGGATTGGCCTGTTCTTGACTTTTTCTTTAAAAACAAAATATTCCTTATGTCTTAAGTTGTTATAAATCACTAATGTATAAAGCACTGAATTCAAATGTACTATTGTAGATCATGATAGCTTTACTGGCCCATCATCAGAAGAGCAGTCTCTTCTAGTTGTTCAACCAGAAATAGAAACAGATTTGTATTTCTCCATTCATAAATAATTTCCATTTTTTCCATAACACATTTTTGTTAAAAGACCTACTGATTTGCATTATGTCATGTTGCTTAAAAAGAGCAAACTAATCCATAGGAGGTTGAACTCAGCTTCATTAGTACAGTGTTTTCAAACTACATTATATACAAGGGTGGGGGGGACCCATAAAAACCTGGAATTTATTTATTAAAAATTGTGTATTACATGTTTAAACTTCAGTCACTTTCAAAGTTCTCTCTGTTTGATGCATTGTACCTATCAAGATGATTTTTCCATTGCTCAAACCAATTTTTGAACTCGATTTAGATGCCTTTTAGCACTTCTGCTGTTTTTTTGTTTCACCTCTTCCACATCAGCAAAACATTTCCCTTTGAGGACTTTTTTTAATCAGGAAAACAAAAAAAAAGTTGCTCAGGGTGAGATTGGGTGAATAGGGATGATGGAGCACAAGAGTCACTCCATTTTTGGGTCAGAAACTACGTAACACTCAGCGCAGTGTCATGCTGCATGTTGTTCTATAAGTCACCCATCATGAAATGGGCAAATGCATTGCGTCTACAAAAAAAGTCACTGAAGCTGAACGTAACCTCTACAATGCCAGCTGGTCCACTGATGCAGATGGGTTCCTAGAACACTCACCTAGCTCAGAAAGCCTGACTACAAGGGGCCTGCCCTGCAGAAGCTAATTTCATTGGGGTGGGGGTGGGGGGTAGGGTCCCCATTCATACCTATTTTAATATATATAGATATATCTTATATACCGTAGATGTTATTAACATCTATGCCTATCTTACATAAATATGTAAAAATATATATGTATATGTGTGTATATATATATATATATATACACACACACACATATACATACACACATATATATCTCTTAGTTCCTATTTATTTTTTAAATAAGGGTAAGAGAATCCTACCAAAAATATTTTAGGGAACCCAGAATTTAATTTTAAGTCATCTAGTTAATGTGTTTTATTTTGGGAGTATTTCCATAGTTTAGTACAATAAATAATGCTCTCTCTTTTTTTTTTTCTGATACAATAATATTTAAAGAAAACATTAAAGAAAATTAGTATATTAAGATCCCACGTAGAAAGTGGAAAATAAGAGTTTTCTAATTGGGAGTAAGGAAATTCTGTTTTCTCTCAAATCTGTCACTAGTGCTATATGATGTTGAGTAAGACTGACTTCTTTGAAGATAGTAATAAGAATAAATGTTTTTGTATAAATGACATATTTTTCCAATGCTGTAACTCAGAATAAGCTATTAGGGATAAGTGGAATGAAAACCAGCTGTTTCAAATAATGTTTAAATAGTTGATTGATCATAATTTTGTCTGCATAAATCCCTGTCTTAATTTTGTCTTAACTTTATTCACTAATGAATCCCCACATTACATGGTCTGAATATCATAATATCTTAAACTTTTATTTTTTTATTATATCTAGTGGTAGCCTAATTAATACTGGAAATTTTCAAAAATATTAATGAATTAGACTAAGATTGAAAAGAACCATTTTCTATGATAGTTAAATGTAAAGAGAATAGGTCTAAAAGTTAAACAGATAAGGTTTCAGATGTTAATGCTGCCATTTTTACTAGCTATGTATGTAACCTCAGACAATTTATTTAACATCTGGTTGTTTCCTTATGTAAAATGTGACTATGTTAGGCAGCTGTTCTTTGTAAGTAGTGGGGTGTCATCATCCCCCCTAAAATACTCAAATGGACTCAAAAGTAGGCAAACAGCTATAAACAAATTTTTGTAATGAATGTTTTAGTCCTTTAAAGCAATCAGCCAATTAAATGTTGCTGGCCAATATGTTTACTCATATTTTATAGTATTGAAAGATTCATACTTTTGGTAGTAAAGCTACCTAATACTTATGTGTCACTATATGCTAGATACTTTTCTAAACAGTTTACTTAATGTTATTTCATTCTAGTCTTATAGAAACTCTTTTAACAGTCGCTTTGTTCTTTTCCTTACTTTACCAATGAGGAAACTGAAGCTCAGAATAGTTAATAATTGGTCCAAGACCACATACCGGTACTAGTGCTTGAATGGCCATTTGAACTCATAAGTGCATTGGCTGTTTACAGTGCAGCTTCCCAATGGAAGTGACATATCTAAGAATGTCTGCTGGTGATATTAAGGGATTTTAGGAATGAAGATTTGGTGAAGGAATAAAAAAGAAAGCTTGAAGAAGAAAAAACGATTTGGTGAAGTGGTATAATTTGAAAAAAACTTAAATATTGATGTCTTTTACTAACAGAAAAGATTAAAGTGTGGAAAAGAACCATCCTGGTGTTCTAGCCAATTATCTTGTGTCTTTTGTTCTCTACACACTTAGTTATTAACATCTATGCCTATCTTTTATGAACTTCCATTGTAGAGTCACCATATATTCTCATTTGTCCAGACAGTATAGATACATATTTGTTTTCATAGCATAATTGTTAATAGCATCTCCTTTTTTGAAATTGTTCAAGTTTGTATATTATGGGAACACCTTAATTTAAAACACTATAATGTAGACATACAGCCTTTAAATTGGGTGTCCAATCTTTTGGCTTCCCTGGGCCACATTGGAAGAAGAAGAATTATCTTAGGCCACACATAAAATACACTTAACACTAACCATAGCTGATGAACTAAAAAAAAGAAAAACTAGCAAAAAGTTTTAGGAAAGTTTGAATTGTTGGGCTGCATTCAAAGCTGTCCTGAGCCGCATGAGGCCTTCCAGCCTTGGGTTGGGCAAGCTTACTTTAAAGACTTTTTAATTCTTAGGATTATGTTAATTTGGTTGTTTGGTGATTTTACATAATAATTTAGTAGAGAAATCTGAAGTTTTTATAAATTCTAGCAGGAATTTGATTAATTTTGAGGCAGTATGCTTTGGAGATGGAGAGGGCAAGCCATAAATACTTATTAAAGGAACAAATTAGTAAAATGGTGATTATTGGGGAATGATTTTGTATATTCACCCAGTCATTTTTTGGGAAGGAAGGACAGAGGAACAGGTTGACAAGAAATATTGAGTTACCTGGCCCTGATTTAGAGCTTTTGTAAATTAAGGAACTGATGAAGTGTTATTGGGTAATACATTTAAAGATCTTCAAGATCTTGCCCTTGTTTTCTGTAATGTGCTTCCCCCTTTCTATTATAGTAAAAGAGTCTCGGGGACAAATATCTTCTTTTTATTGCAGGTCCTACCACTGTACCACTTTATTTATTTATTTTTAGCTGTTATACTGAATTTCTGCTGCCTTTACCTATATTTAATCCTTTTAAGTCATTCTTGGTGACAAGATAGTAGTTTCTCTAAAAGTATTTGAAATCAGTGTGTAAATTGTCACAGAAAGCTCTTTCTAGAATGTTGGTAAAGGCCTTGGGTAGAAGTGTTAATTTTATTATTAAAATAACTACTAAATTGTTTTTTTGTGCATGATAACTTAGAAATGTTTGCAAAATGAAGAGATATAGCACAGAAAGTAGGTACAGTGGATGGTAAGTGCTTGATGTAGATCCACCCCCAACTCCCCCCCCCTTACCCCAATTGTGCAGTTTGCGTTATTAAAATAGTGATCTATCACTAAAGCACTACATGGAACCTTATCCCAAAAGACTTTGGAATAGTCTCCTTACTAAGATTCTGTTATTTCTAATACCTCAGATTAGTTAGTTTTAGCTGCTTCTATGTCTGTGATAAATGCTTCAGTTAAGTCATCATAACTATTTTCAAGTCTTCATTTGTTTTCTTATTTTGATTGAAACTTTTTTTTTCATCAAGTGTGGAATAAAAGTATTATTTTGTTCACTCCTGAGTTTTTAAAATTATTAAATTTATTGGGGTGACATTGGTTAGCAAAAAATTACATAGGTTCCAGGTGTACAGTTCTATATTACATTGTCCACGCATTGTATTATGTGCTCACCAACCAGTCAGCTCTCTTTCCATCACCATATATTTGATGCCCCCTCCCTACTCCATCCCCCCAACTCTCCCACCCACCTTTTCCCTCAGGTAACCACTAAACTATTGACTATGTGCTTGAGGTTTTATTTCTTTGTTACTTTGTTTTGTATTACATCTATAAGTGAAGTCATATGTTTCTTGATTCTTTCAGTCTGACTTATTTCGCTTAAGATGGTTTCAAGGTCCATCCATTTTGTCACAAATGGCTGTATCTCATCTTTTCTTATTGCTGAGTAGTATTCCATTGTGTAATATACCACAACTTCTTTATCTAGTCGTTTATCAGAGGACACCTTGGTTGCTTCTGTGACTTGGCCACCAAAAGAAAACATTTTTTTTATCTCTGGCCATTTGTCATATTTTTCCTGAAGTGGCTATTTATACAGTATTTTTAAGGGATTAACTTGGATTTTTACTATGAATAAATTTCAGTTATTATTTAAATATATCAAATACAGTGTTTTTAGTATTATCAGCTTTATTTTTTGTTTCCATATTTTTTTTTTAAGATTTTTTTTTTTATTATTTTTGGCAGAGACTGAGAGAGACAGAGACAGAAACAGAGAAGAGGGAGGGCCCAGAGCAGTTTTCATACTTGTATGTCATCAGTTTTTGACATGATTTTGTTCCACACAGATGGGCCGGGGCCATACAAGTGGGAACTGGGCTGGGGGCCTCCAACATGGGAGGCATGTTCCCTTGAGCCAGGGGCCAAACTGAAGGGGCGAGAACTGAACTGGGGGCCTCCCACATGGAAAGCACACCCAAGTTCAGCATATGGATTCGCATGGGCCAGGACCAGGAATCGATCCTCAGTCCCTGGCGCTGCAAAGCAAGTGCTTAACCCATTGAGTCATCCCCGCTTCCCCCATTTCCATATTTGCATGAGACTTTTATAGTGAGATTTTTTTTTTTTAATTGAAGGAACAGAAATTATATTACTGGGATCTTTGTTAAATCAGATTATTATTAAAATGTCTATACTTTAAATACAATTGTGTTTGTAACCCAGGAAGATCCAAAAATGCAAAAACCTTTCTTTTTTAAAATAGAAGAAGTTAGTTTCCTTTTAAATTAAAAGTAAAAGAGATAGGTAGATTAGAAACATGCCCCAAATGAATTTTCCCCTCCTCTATTTAAAGCTTCTTTGCCTGTTTCCCCACTCTTGCCTACCCCACCCTTATTTCCCCACCTCTGTTTTGGTCAATAGTACTGCCATTTACCTTGTTAACAAAATTTTTAAGTTTTATCCTTTTTATCAACCCCCCATTTGTGTTCATATTCAATTGACTTTTTTTTTATATTTATTTTTTTTATTGTTAAATATATTGGGGTGACAATAGTTGATAACAATTACATTGTTTCCAGGTGTACAATTCCACATTAGATCGTCTGTGCATTGCATTATGTGCTCACTACCCAGAGTCGGCTCTTTTTCTATCACCATATATTTGATGCCCCCTCCTACTCCCTGCTCCCGTCCCCCATCTCCCCCCTTACCCTCAGGTTACTTACTACTAAACTATTGACTCTCAAATGTCTCTCAAATCCATTTTATTTTCTTAGGGTTTTTTTTGCCAGTATCATTTAAGTTCTTGCATCCTGTTGTAATTCTCCTAAACATCTTTTGTCTATAATCTAGAACAGGGGTGTCAAACTCAGTTAAAACACGGGCCATTTGGTGCAACAGGAAAGATTCACGTGGGCCACATCACATTTACAACCGTTGCCAGAACTGAGTCAGCACATTTATACACGCCCCCAGGCCCCCAGGAAAGGCACTGGGTCATGTGTATACTCGTCTTCAATAGTTAAAGGGTTAACAAGGGAATTGTGTGTACGGTATTGCCTCCATCTCCCCTAAGCGCTATTTTCTTCATAATAATTTTTTCTATTTTCATTTTATTTCAGAGCATTGTGGGCCACAAAAAGTTACCTCGGGGGCCGCATGCGGCCCGCGGGCCGCCAGTTTGACACCCCTGGTCTAGAATATCCGTTCTAACAATTTACAGCTTGAGTTGTTTTCTAAAACACAGTGTCACTTTTGTCAACTTCTCTTGATTCTTTTTTGCTTCACTATAATATGAAATTTCTTTAGCATGTCTTTAAGGTTCCTCATAATCTGGCCTAGGTAGCTGTACCAGCATTAACTTTGACCTCCTTGCATCTGTTCCTCCACCTCACACCTTGTTCTACACACTATACATTTTCTCAACTTGTGCCTTCCTCTCACTCTTTAACGCCCACACACACAATTGTATCTCTTAGACCCAATTCAGGTTTTACTGTTTATTTTATTATAGTTAATTTGCATATTTCTGAGCTTTCTGAAAATAAGGTCACCATGCCCTTAAAGAGACAGATAATTTAGTGTGTAATAATAAACATATGTACAATTTTAATTATGAGGATGAGTATCTTAAAAATGCTCATTTAGGGGAAGCCGGGATGGCTCAGTGGGTCAAGCACTCACTTTGCAGCCCAGGGGACCAAGGATCGAATCCCAGTCCAGCCCGTGCGGACCCATATGCTGAACTGAGGAGTGCTCCCAGTTTGGTTCTCACAGGGTTGAGACCCCGGCCCAGCTCCTGCCCTGTGCATCCCCGTGCCCACCTGTGGAATGAAACTATGTGGAAAAACCAATGATGTGCAACTATGGAGACTGCTCTGGGCCCTCCCCCCTTCTCTCTGTCTCTATCTCTCTCTCTCTCTCTCTCTCTCTCTCTGTCAAAAACAATAAAAATAAATCTTTTAAAAAAAATGCTCATTTAAAATTTCAAATGCAGGGAAGCTGGGATGGCTTAGCGGGTTAAAAAGTGCTCACTTCGCAGCCCAGGGGACCAAGGATTGAATCCCAGCCTCAGCCCATGTGGACCCATATGCTGAACTGGGGTGTGCTTTCCATGCCGAAGGCCTCCAGTTCTTGCCCCCCCCCCCCCCCCCCCCCCCCCCCCCCCCCC
>PVKE010013946.1:0-12147 GCA_004027555.1 Craseonycteris thonglongyai | reverse complement strand
AAAAAATTTTTCCAAATGCATAGCTCAGAAAACCAGTTTTTTGTTTTCAAATGAACGTATTCCCAGTCCACATCTTCTGAGTGTCAGGAAAAGTAGAGAAGAGAGTCTTGGATGAATATTAAAGCATCATTAGGAATTGGCCAAATGTACTCTTTGAGTAATTAGTGAATGGTTTTATTAATACAACTTTTATGTATTACGTATTTTGCAATATGGGCTAGAGCACAGGACTTTGAGATTGTTATGTGAAAAGTATTTGAGGGTCTTTTGTGTATGTCTCTTCTGTCATCTGTAGCTTCCTGATAAATTAGTATCCAGGGTCTAGGAAAAGGTGTGAAGTTCACTTCCACTAATTAAGTGAAGAATGAAAATATATATTTTTGTCAAGGAAGCTGTAGGATAGAAGGTGATCTAAGGGCACTACTTGAAAGTGAAGGAAAATTTTTTTATCATTGTATAGATACTTTTTATTATCTGTATTGATAAAAATTTAGTACTAAAGTCTTTTGAAAACATTTACAAAGAAAATCACATGACATTTAATCAGTAATGTATTTCAAAAAGTATAAAAATTTAGGGGACGTCAGGGTGGCTCAGCAGGTTAAGTGCTCACTTCGCAGCTTAGGGGACTGAGGATCGAATCCTGACCCAGGCCCATGTGGACCCATATGCTAAACTGGGGTTTGCATCCCATGCAGGAGGCCCCCAACCCAGTTCCCACCCAGCGCAGCCCCTGCCCACCTGTGTGAAATGAAACTCTGTTGAAGAAAACTGATGGCGTACAACTATGGAGACTGCTCTGGGCCCTCCCCCCCCCCTTCTCTCTGACTCTTTCCATCTGTCTCTGTCAAAAACAATTAAAAAATAAATCTTTAAAAAAAAAAATTGTAAAAAGTTAGAAGTGGACTTTGATTACATGTTTAGGTCTAGAATTATTAGAGCCAGTACTCAGACATAGGTAAGGAATTATTTTTATTAATGAGACGAATTAGGAAATAGGTCACTCTAAATTTTCATTAACATTGATAACTTGTACATTTTGGTGGTAAGTTCCCTCTACATAGTAGTTCTTTGTAATTAGAGTAAATTTTAAATGTTATATATTTTTTTCTCCCAAATAGCTTCTGCCTACCAAAAAGTTTTGGGAACCTGATGATTCAACAAAAGATGGACAAAAAGGCATATTTCTTGGGGATGATGAATGGAGAGAGACTGCATGGGGAACTTCTCGTAAGTTTTTGGTATATGTGTGAGAATTAGGAATTTACGTGAATTTTTTTAAAATCCAACCTGTCCTCAGACAGTAGTTGGAGAAAATTTGTTATGTCTTTGTTGAAGATTTCATTAATATGCATTTTTGGATATAAGTTAACCCTTATCTAAAAGTTTACTTATTAATTAGAAGTATTTGTCGTGGTAAGATTTTTAAGAAGTTTTTCTTAAAGTGAAAAAGTCTGATTATAAAATTCTGAATTTTCATTAAAATAGAGTACACATTAATTTAACAGTAGGAATTTTTGGTCTTAAATTGTGTTATTAGACAGTGACTGATTAATTGTAGCTCATTCTAACTTACTAGATATTAGCCACACCCAGAAAGGAAGTAAACTCCTTCAGTAAGGTGGAATTCCCAGAAAGGGAACAGAATGTGTTTGAAAGCTGTCAGTAGTGCAGTGAGATTTAGGTTCAGGAAAATTTTAAGAGAAGAGGAACTGGTATAGGAGTATAGTTTAAAAGAGTATTTATTGGTAAATTAAATAGCACATTTATATTCTTAAAATAGTACTTATTGGGGATGCAGGGATAGCTTCACAGGTTGAGTACTTTACTTGTGGCCAGGGGGTCTGGGGATCGAGTCCTGGCCTCGGCCCATGCAGGCCCATGTGCTGGGCTGGGGCGCACTGGTAACTGCCAAAATGGCGGTGAGGTCTCACCTCCCATGATGGTGGTCCCTGGTTTGGTTCCTGCCCTGCACGGCCCTGCATCCACCTGTGTGGAATGAAGCTGTCATAGCTGATGATGTGCAACTATGGAGACTGCTCTGGGAAAAACATTGTACTTACTGTTTTGTTTTGTTTTTTAAGATTTATTTTTATGGGGAAAGCCAGGATGGCTCAGTGGGTTAAGTGTTCGCTTTGAAGCCCTGAGTACTGAGGATCGAATCCCGGCTCCGGCCCAGGCAGACCCACATACTGAACTGGGGTGTGCTTCTATAATGCAGTGAGGCCCCCAGTTCAGTTCAAAAAAAAAAAAAAGATTCATTTTTATTGTTTTGACAGAGAGAAGGGGGAGGGCCCCTTTAGTCTCCATAGTTGTACATCATTGGTTTTTTCACATAGTTTCACTCCACAGGTGGGCATGTGGCTGCACAGGGCAGGAGCCGGGCTGGGGTCTCACCTCGGTGAGAACTGAACTGGGGGCACTCCCCAGCTCAGCATATGGGTCCACACAGGCCGGGGCCGGGATTCGATCCTCAGTCCTGGAGCTGCAAAGTGAGCACTTAACCCACTGGGCCATCCCGGCTTCCCCTTATTATATTTTTTTAATGTTTCTGATAAATAAAATTTGAGAAAGGTACCGTACACATGGGACTGTCAACATGTATTTTACAAAACATTTTTCTCTTTTTATAATGGTGAGTTTCATGCAGCTTGCTGAAGCTATACAAAATGACCAAAGTAACATAAATTTTTGGATGATAATTAGCAAATTAACCTTTTATTCTTATGTGTGTGAATTATAAGCTATTTTCTTATTCAAGTCATTAAAATATATTAAGAGATTTTAAAGTCTTGTATAATTTAAAATTTTGTTATTAAACTAAAGTAATTGTCTAAAAATTAGGAAATGCTAGAAAATTTAATGATTAATAATACTCTAAATTCAAAATTAAAGATGATTAAATGCTTTGGTAACTACTAATTTAGACTAAAATTACTTACAATAGTGGGAATTTTCTTTAGTTCAACCAATATGGTAAAGTGTTCTACAAAGATAAGTGAGATATGATCCTTGTGCTCAAGGAATTTATTTTCTAGGTTCCAGTATAACTTTTGTTAGATTGGAGTGATTTAAATTAGTCAAGTTGTTTGGACTGGGGTACATTTTCCCCACAAAAGGCATTTTCTTTGCTAAAAATCACATGTGCTTGAACTTGGTTGATAGACATGCTTTGATATTTTTATATGTATATTTTTTTACTTTTTTGAAGGTTGAATGGTGAATTATTTACCAGAACCAAATATTTTTTAAAGCATTCCAAAGTAAAGCAACTTGAGCACAACATGGTAATGAGATTATATTCAAGATAGATGGTAGGGAAATATTTTAGATATGTTATATTTTGAGAACAGCTAGTTCCAGCAATAAAATAGTTAAGCAACATGCTTAGATAAACCTGTTAATTCTTTTTAATTAAAATTTATAATTTTAGTTAATTTCTTGTACCACTCCCCCCAACTTAACTGTTTTAATTATATGGGTAATATTTTTAAGATGATTATTAGTTTTTACTAGGAGACATGATAGGTGAATAGAATTATTTTGCTTACTGAACAAATATTTATTGAATGCCAAGCATGTACAAATATGAATAGCATATTTCTGTTCTAATGGAATTATCATTCTAAGAGAGATTCTTTCCATGACTGCGGAAAACTAGTACACATACCTCTTTCTCAGCTAAACTGAAATACTTGTGATTGTTAATTTCATTGTGTTCTGGCAAGGCCAGGCCTTTGAACATGCTGGTTTCTCTAACTGAAAAGGTCTTTCTGCCCCCATCTATTTTTTGCTCACTTTACCTCTTACCGAGCCCTTCACTTTCAAATTTACTCTTGAGACTGGGAAGGATTGGTACCTCTTTGTTCTGTTTTCTTAGTATACTAGATTATTTTTATTGAAGAACTTTTACACTATTGTAATTGACATCTTACTAAACGTATCATCATCCTTTTGAGGGTAAGAACTGTCTTGTTTCTCTTCTTGCATATTAGTATTTGAACTTGGGAAGCTGGGATGGCTCAGCGGGTTAAGTGCTCGCTTTGCCGTCTTGAGGAACGAGGATCAAATCCCAGCCCTGGCCTGTGCAGACCTGTGTGCTGAACTGGGTTGTGCTTCCCATGCAGGAGGCCCCCAGTTCAGTTTGTGCCCCTCAGTTGGCCCCTGGCTCAAGGGGACATACCTCCCTTCCTGGAGGCCCCCAGCCCAGTTCTCACCCTGCATGGTGCCTGCCCACCTGTGTGGAATGAAACCATGTCAAAAACTGATGACGTACAACTATGGAGACTCCTCTGGGCCCTACCCCTTCTCTATGTCTCTGTCAAAAACAGTAAAGTAAATCTTTAAAAAATATTTGAACTTAGGAAATGGTGACTGATCAGTCACAAAAATAAAATAACTGTAATCTCACATGGTAAAGGTACTGAAATAGAAATGTTTTAATATGGTTTAACAAAAGTAGCAATCATTTAAAAAGTATTACAGTTAAGGAAATGATGTCTGAGTACTTCTGTAATAGTTCAGCCCTTTAAAGATTAGACCTAATATTGAATATTGTACATGTTTACAGAATTAGCCAGAGGTAGCTGACAGCTAATTGGTTCCTTTCTTTTTTTTTGGCAAATCTGTATGAATGTCACCTCATGTTTTACAGTAGACTCAGTTAACCAGCACACATGAGGTTTGGTAGATGCTGTATAAATGTAAGTAGACTCTCAGTTAATTGGAACTTAAGCAAACGGCAAGTCCTAGTTAAATGAGAGTCTACTGTGTTATATTTATAGTCCATTTGCTCTCAGATCTTAAATACTACTGCCGTTTCTTCTTGTCACAAAAATATGTATAAAAGATATTTGTACCAGATGAATAATTTTTTGTTAAAAATAAATGGAAAACTTTAAAACACAGCATTAAAAGATAATTTTTAGGTGACTTTTTTTTTTTAACACTTTAAGAGTAGAAAATTCTGTGATAGTACTGTTTTTCTCCAAACTCATTTTTTGTGTTTATAGTAGTGCAGCTATAGCATGTGTTCTGTATCTGTCTACTAACTGGGAGCTTGAGAAGTGCCTCTGCCAATTTAATACTAACCTTTATTCTTTTGGATTTTATCCCTAAAGGTTTTTGTTTGAATCACCAAAAGAAATTAACTATTTAAAAAAAAATTTTTCAATTACAATTGACATGCAATACTAGTTTCAAGGGTACAACATAATGATTATGCATATATGTATCTTACGAGTGATCACCCTAAGTCTGCTGTCTATCTGATACCTATGATATTATTGACTATATTCCCTGTGCTGTACTTTACATTTCCATGACTATTTTTATAACTGGTAACTTGTACATCTTAATCACTTCACCTTCTCACACCCACTGCTCAGCCCCTTCCCATCTGGCAACCATGAATTTGAAGAACTTTTAACTTTTTAATAAGATGCTAGTAGGCAACTGAGCCTTCAGGTTAATATTTATAAATTAACCTTTGTGTTTGTCATTAAAAAATAAATTTGCATAGGCTTTTATTTGTTTTTTACCAAATGGCTCTTTCTGTCTGTATTATCAAGAAATGTGTCCAGGTGGGGGATGCCGGGATAGCTCAGTGATTGAGTGCTTGTCTCACTATCACGAGGTCCATGGATCAAATCCCAGCTCCAGCCCATGCCAACCCATATGCTGAACTGTGGTGCAACTGGTAACTGCCAGGATGGCCTGACTACAGGATGGCCTCCCATGCAAGAGGACCCTGGGGGTTCAGTTCTTACCCTGCTCAGCCCCACATCCCCCTGTATGGAATGAAACCATGTCACATCTAATGATGTACAACTATGGAGACTGCTCTGGGCCCTCCTTCCTTCCCCCCATCTCTGTCTCTCACTCTCTTACTGTCTTACTCTCTCTCTCCCACTCTCACTTTCTCTCAAACAATAAAATAAATCTTAAAAAAAAAGAAGTGTGCCCAGGCCAGAGTCTCAACAGAATGAAGAGCTTTTTATTATATAAGGATTATAACATTCAAAATAAAACAATATAATGATTATATTTTTACTTTAGAATATGAATTTGTATAACATTTGGTTAGTTTAAAAGTACAAATATGTAATTGTATTCTTTCTTCCAAACAGACCATTCAATGTCCCAGCCTATTATGGTACAGAGAAGATCTGGACAGGGTTTTCATGGAAACAGTGAAGTAAATGCAATACTGTCTCCCAGATCAGAAAGTGGAGGTCTTGGTGTGAGCATGGTAGAATATGTGCTAAGTTCTTCTCCTGCTGATAAATTGGATTCTCGATTTAGGAAGGGAACTTTTGTAAGTATTTTGAATAAAGAAGTATTTAATAATTTATTGATGCTTATTTGGTTATCTTTAAGTCATTTTATTTTTCTGGCCCTTCCTAGAGGTAAAGGAAATTGTGTAGCTATTGGTGTTCTTCTCTTCTCTTGGCCACTTCTTGTAGTATGCATATGAGGGCTGTTTGGAAGGTGTCTAGGAATGTAATATGAAAACTAGAGGCATTTATGGCTGGATTTTTTCCTGACAGCCCTCGTAAAACAGTAAAACCACTGGGAATAGTTACACTCTTAACCATGTTACATAAATCAAACCATGTTAATTAAAATATGTAATTTGGAAGGTTAAAAATGCTTATTTGTGGCAGTGCTTGATATGAAAGTAACTGAACAAAACCATCTGTGCATTAAGTGGAATATTAATCTCATTTGTGGTGTTACTGCTTTTCCAGCACCGCTATAGTTAAAGTTGCCTTAGCCCTTCTGTTATAAATCACTGGTTTGTACTCAATTTGATAAATTAGTTGACTACAAAATTAAAATAAGATTCAATGCTTTTATTGTTTCCATGCACTACAGTGTAGTTTTAGGTCACCTTATGGTGCCTTTTTTTTGTGTTCTATTAAATATTCAGAATCAAACAGACTCTTTTTCCTCAGGGCACTAGAGATGCTGAAACAGATGGACCTGAGAAAGGAGATCAAAAAGGCAAGGCTTCTCCATTTGAGGAGGACCAAAACAGAGATCTTAAACAAGGAGATGATGATGATTCTAAAATAAATGGCAGAGGTTTGCCAAATGGAATGGATGCCGATTGCAAAGATTTTAAGTAAGATTTTAACTTTCTCGAGAAGACAAACATATCTCTCTAGGGATTATTGCTACTAGTTGGTGTGACTGGTTCAGACATTTTTTCCAGTTTTGGTTTATTTCCCTTTGTACCTGTGTTAATCTGGAGGAAGATTTAATTTTTTCATAAGGAGTATTAGTTAATGATTATGATCCATTTTAAAAATTATTCAAAACATTCTATCAAGCAGTACATTCCACTGAAGGAGTAATGTTAGAAGCTGCTGTTACCTTTCTGCTAATATGGTAGTGTAAATTTTAATTTTTTCCTCCCTGCTAAAATGTAGTAAATTTTAGGTTTAATCTGTGATTTTTCCAGGCAGATTTCTTTTGAGGTTGCGTTTGAGCACCTTTCTTTTGGAGTCCCCATCTCTTTCTATTCCTGTATTCCCTACCTCCCCCCTACCCCAACCCCCTCATTTAACTTCATCTTGGAAATGAGGAAACATAGTTAGCTCTTAGGATCTGTCACCTTTATGTGAGTTTGTGTTAATACTTAATATTCCTGAAACTAGGAAGTAGGGGACATAATAGAGATTTCAAAAAGTTATCTCTTAAGCTCAGAATTATGTAAGTTACAACTTTTTAGTTGTTTCTTTATGGCAGTTTAAATCAAGGTTTATTCTACTCTTTGGTCTTAGATTAGGCAAGTGCACATTTATCTAAATATTAGGGAGTTATTTCTTCATACTGATTTCCTATACTTGAATACTTCAGTAATCAGATGCTTTGGGGCCTGTACCTGAAAATGAGCTATTTCTTTGAGAGCTTATGAACCACGGAATCTCAGTGAACTGAGTGTAGATACATGTGGATGACACACTTTTATATTTATTGCTTTTAATTATCAAAATCAGAGTAACAATGCTCCTTTAAAAATGTCATTTGTATCTATCTGTTCTAAGTGCAAAAAAGCATCCAAAACCAGTAAACCTCTTTTGACAAATAAATTTAATGGTAGTTCATTTTAGAACTTTATTCTGATTTTGCTCTTTTGCTATTACCTAATCTGAGTTTTAGTCAAGGGCATGCATTTAAAAACAGTTGATTGTAAAGACTTCAGTGTATACATTTATAATTGAAGTGTTAATACACCATTAACTATAGCAAGAAAAGAGCACCACTGATAGCACAATTATTTCTGTTGTATCCTCTACTTTTTGCTATATTCGAGTTACTTTGTATGAAAAGCTGTACTTCTCCATATTAATATGAACTTTACATTAATAGCATTCTAATTTTATTCTAAGTTTGGAGTGTGTATTTAAATTGTGACTTATTTTTGATATAGTATTGTACTTGAAACGTTTCAAACTGATAGCTACAGCCGTATGGTAACTATGGTAGCACATCATTTAAACACATACATTCACTAGTCCATCTCTGTATCATTACTGGAGTAGAACTGAAAAGAATGAAAGAACTATATAGCAAGATGTCTTTTGTTTTTGCTGATTTTAAAGAACATCCTTTTAGTTTTATTTTTTTCTTCCTATATATTCCGAATGAAAAATAAACCTTTGGACTATTCACATGAAAAGTTAGGTTTTCTTCTTAAAGGGGAAAGGTATTTGAAATTTTTGTAGTTATAAGGATATTGGTTGATTTTTAAATAAAGTGTAAGTTCACATAGGTATCTGGGAAATAATTTTTATAATTAAGTAATTGCTTTGTAAAATGCTGTGTATGTGTTAGCACATTTATCCCAAAGTGAAGTACCTGAAGTTGGGGGCAGAGTTACTTGGATGTAACAACTGGCATTGAAAGCCAGGTAAATTAGTTATTGTCACTTATTTATTCACTTATGCATGAATATACTATGAACTCGTGATTTCTCAGAACAAACTTATTTCTTATAAGGGAAAGAAAAAATCTTATATAAAATATTTCTGTAGAAGAAAAGAGACTGTAAATGAGGATTATGTCTAGAAATAAAGTAATAATAAAGTTTAGACCAGGCATGTCCAGTTTGCTGCAGCTCAAGGACAGCTTTGAATGAGGCCCAACACAAATTCTTAAAACATGAGATGTTTTTTGAGACCTTTCTTTTTAGCTGATCAGCTGTTATTAGTGTTCGTGTATTTTATGTGTGGGCCAAGACAGTTCTTCCACTGTGGCTGAGGGAAGCTAAAAGATTGGACACCACTAGTTTAGACCATGAGGGATGTTAATAAAACAAGTGTCAGTGCTTAAAATTTAGTTCAATATTAATAAATTTCTTGGAAAAGTTAAGGCTAGTCAGTCAAAAAAGTTACTTTTTTAATACATAAAAGTATACTTTTCATTTATGTGCATACTTAATTTTTGATTGTACATTTTCATTTTTCTGATGATTTCATTAAACTGGAACAATTGGGTATCATAAAGATGGTTTTTGGAGAACTGTCATAGAGGGCTTTCACAAATAGTTTTTTTCTTCTTGATAATTAGAACCATAGGTCATCTCTTCAGAGTCTTGTCTCTTCAGTAAGGAAACTTAAGGCCTGGAAAATTAAATCATTTGCTCAAAAGTCTATTTTTAGTTCACTATCCTTTTCTGCTGTAGCCTACATTTTACACCCTTAAGTCATAAAGGCCATAATGATCCTTTATAATCAGTGTCTTTCTGAAATATTATTTATTAAGTAGGATGTTATAGCAAAGTCATGTGCTAGAGAGTCGGACAGAAGTATGATAGGTGGGTTTTGGTTTTGAACCTCATATTTGTCACTTACAGTCTGTTCTTTGTACATACTATTTATTTTTACTATAATTTCAGGAAGAAGTTTCATGTAATTTAGGCCTAAGTTGTGATATTGTCCAGTTTTCTTATCTATAAAATTGAATTATATCTTTATGCTGTTCAAATTGGGGAGGATATTTATTAATCATATTTTTAAGAAATGAAATCATGTCAGTTCTTAAGAGGAATTTAAATTAGACAGGAAAAAAATGTTTTTATAAAGTGAAATGGTTAGTGACCTGGGATGCCTAATTTGCCCTTTATATTTTACAACTTTTTTATTTTATTTTTTTCATGATTTTCCTGTTTTCACATTTCAACTTTTTACTTACTACTTTTACTCATTATGCCTTCCTGTTTTCTTTTTATAGTCGTACTCCTGGAAGTCGTCAAGCCTCTCCAACTGAAGTAGTTGATCGACTGGGCCCCAATACTAATCCCCCAGAAGGTTTGGGGCCTCTTCCTAATCCTACAGCTAATAAACCACTTGTTGAAGAATTTTCAAATCCTGAAACTCAGAATCTGGATGCCATGGAACAAGTTGGTCTGGAGTCCCTACAATTTGACTATCCTGGTAATCAGGTACCAATGGACTCTTCAGGAGCTACTGTAGGCCTTTTTGACTACAATTCCCAGCAGCAGGTAAAGCATGCTCATCCTTTTGAAGAAGCTCCTCTTAACTAGCCTGAAGTATGTATTATGAGGCATTGACATGAATAATAGGGGTATTCTTAGACACTTACTGTTTTATGAAATAACATTTCCTTATAGCTGAGAAAGTAACTAAAATAAGAGTTAAAATATGCTATTCCCAGTTTTCCAAGTGGAAATGAAATGCTTTTGAGACTAATCTTCACATTAAATGTTTTCCCTAATAGCTCTTCCAGAGGACTAATGCACTGACAGTTCAGCAGTTAACTGCAGCTCAACAGCAGCAGTATGCATTAGCCGCAGCTCAGCAGCCACATATAGGTGAGTCTTTATACATTACTGTTTTGATTAGGCTGTTAGAAAATGTTGTGTTAAAATGTTTAGATGTTTTCTTTTTCTTTTACTGATTGGTATTTCATTACTTTTTGAAATATCTCATCAAGATCAAAGATTAATGGGTTCCATGACAAAAGTAAAGATTTAGTAGGGTAGAACTTTCTCTGATTATTACTTCTATAACTTAGTGAAAGCTGTCAGCATGTAAGTTTTTTTCACATTGTGGAGTCGAGAGTCAAACAAGTAGAAATTCAAATGTAGTTATTTGTATCCTTTATCAGGTCAGAATGGTTATTTTAAAAATAGTTTAAAAATAGACATCCCAAGAGAATTTCTTAAAATATTTTCTTCCTTACTTCATTGTTATTTAGTCTTTAGTGTGAATTATTACAAATACATATTTGTTACTATTAGAGTTCAAGCATTTGTATGTGTTGTCTGTGTTGGAATATTTTGTTTTTTAACTTTATTTTGAAATAATTATAAATCCACATGAAGTTGACAAAAGAGTACAGCAGGGTTTCCCACTCAGTTCTTAAATGACTACATCTTATATAATTATAGTACAGTACCAAAAGCAGGAATATGTTATTAATAAATGTGTACTCGTATGTTTAGTTTTATGTTATTTTATCACATATGTAGATTCATGTAACCATTTTATTCTCCTGGTTGGCAAAATTGTGAATACTTTCAACATCAGAATCTATGAAATGGGGAATAAGCTAAGCTGGTTCTCTTCCCTTTGTGTTGTTTGTGTTAATCCAAGAGGCCTGTCAAGATTCTAAATTTTATTTTTGGTTTAAATAAAAGATGACCACACATTTCTCGATGACTTCTAATACCAGCTTTATACTCTGAACCTGTTGCTTTCCTCTTCCCCACCCCCCCACACCCCCCAGCCTCTTTTATCCCTGCGTGTAGTTCTTCCCTCTCATTCTTAGGAATATGCTGATTTCTGTATATTCATGGGCCAGCACAACACTTTCTATTTCCTGAGGCCTTCTGGTATGTTTTAAGATGTGGCAGGGTAGTACACCCATTATTGCTCTCCCTTTTAATGGAGTTTTAAAATTTCTGTTCTTGCTTATGAACTTCGCAATCCACTTATTTTACTTTCAGAAGATTAGGTTAAATTTTTAAATTAGGGAAAAATCAACATCTTTATGACATTAAATATTATCCAAGATATGTGTACATTTACTTTTGTTTTAATTTTCTTTTGTACTGTTTATGAGTGCCTTAAAATTTTTCTCATATAGATTTGCATATTTCTTTTTTTTTTTTTTTTT
>PVKE010013945.1:0-35720 GCA_004027555.1 Craseonycteris thonglongyai | reverse complement strand
CCTTATAAAAATTAGATATTTTCCCCAATGTCCAGGTCTTTTTAAGAAGACTAGTATATGGGGGAAGCCAGGATGGCTCAGTGGGTTAAGCGCTCACTTTGCAACTCCGGGGACCAGGGATCAAATCCCGGCCCCGGCCCATGCGGATCCATATGCTGAACTGGGAGCTCCCCCAGTTCAGTTCTCTCTCTGTCTCTGTCTCTCTCTCTCTGTCAAAAATAAAAATAAATAAATAAAAATATATAAAAAAAAAAAGAAGACTAGTATTCAAAATATTATAATCTTCAATTTTAGGTAGTAGTTATATTGATTTAACAAGAGCTTAATATAAAATAACATTAAAATGCGTAAACATTATCTTATAAAACAAGTTCTGGGGAAGCTGGGATGGCTCAGTGGGTTGAGTGCTTGCTTTGCAACCCTGGAGCCTGAGGATCGAATCCCAGCCCTGGCCCATGCAGACCCATATGCTAAACTGGGGTGTGCCCCCAGTTCAGTTCTTGCTGGGGCCTATGCGGGAGGCTCCCGGCCCAGTTCCTGCCCTGCGCAGCCCTGCGCCCACCTGTGGAGTGAAACTATATGGAAAACTAATGCTGTCAACTATGGAGACTGCTCTGGGCCCTCCCCCTTCGCTCTGTCTCTCTCTGTCTGTCTCTCTCTCTCTGTCAAAAAACAATAAAAATAAATCTTTAAAACAAGTTCTGATTGGTTATAATAGTATCATAACGTAACTCCAATCCTATTCTATGCCACTAATAACCAATTTGGGACATGTTAGAGTTTAAAGTTCAGTCCCTCTAGCCTTCCCTGCCCTCATTTTCTTTTCTTATTGTTCTGCCTTTTGAAACGCTTGTACAGATCACTGACTGATTTTTGAAGCACCACTTCCAAATTAGGCAGTGCTCTGGAAGGGAAGCTACTTCAAACAATAAAATTGATAAATGGCCAGAGTCTGCTATTTTGGTCCTTATTTTCATTTTCTCCATTTAATAGCTGTCTCTCTCATGGTTGCATTTGTAATTGGAATTTGACTTTGTGCTACAAGTGGAGATAGAAAGCAGTTGATAACGTATACCAGCTGACTCCGCTGAAATCAGAAGGTTACCAAGCACCAAAAGGACATTAAGAGTTCATATGAAAACAAAAAACAAAAGCATCTAAGAGTCTACCCAGGTCCACAGGTTATAGTCCTGCCATAGTAAATCCCAGTACAGTTGAGGGTAGATAATATCCCCTGTATATTTCTGCGGAGCACTCTTTCTTCCATATGTCCCAGGGAAAAGGAACTGGCCAGTTTGATAAAGACCAGTCTGTTTTCACTGCTCAGCTCCAGATTTCCCAAGCCATAGGCCAAATGGAATCAGCATATAAAAACTTGCTTCTCTAAAATGAGTTTCAGTGGGTCCTAGAGACATGAGCAGTCAACAGAGGAGGCCAGTGCTTTTTCCCACTGTGCTAGTTCTGGGAACCCAACTGAGTGTTTTCCCAGCGTTGACTGGGCTCAACATTTCTTCTGTGCCTGGCAACTCATGACCAATCTTTAATGCCACATGGCCCACAGCAAGTTGAATAGCCTGTTTATAATCAGAGCTTTCGGCCAGCTTATTTTGAGAACTCCTTCTTATGATTGTGGAAGTTGTAACTTCTTCACCACATCCTTAAATACATTCTGAAATTTGCTGGGTTAGACTAGGGTGCACCATATTTCCAAACCTGTGTTATACATTCATGTAATAGGCTTGTAAACATCTTTACTGTAGGAAATTCACAAGCCGTGTAGAATTTGTTGCTATAAGAAGTTCTACGTTTTCCTTTATAAATATTTAGCTTGTTAGACAAAATTGGCTTTGTGGTCCTCCGTAGATGGGACCCCATTTATACATCATAAAATGGAAGAAAGGGGCAGTTATGATTCAGGTTATCACCTCACAAGCCCAGCACCCAACACCATTTGAATTTTCTGGACATTTTATGATGATGTGTTCCAGTCTAAGTTTGCAAAACAGAGTGAAAAATGAAGAAACATGAGAAAAATTACTAATATCTAAAAAAAAAAAAAAAAGTCAAGCCCTGAAAACAGAATGGTCTTTATCAAACTGGAAAATGCATTTTCCCTGGGACATATTTTCCCTGGGACATAAGGAAGAGAGCTATGCAAAAATATACAGGAAATATTGTCCATCCTCAACTTTGCTTTTCAGGAAGAGAATATAAGTTGATATGTCATATCCTTTATGATTAATTTAAGTTTAGAATTCTGATATTTGGTATATAATGCAATATCTATGTTCAAAGATATTCTTTGCCAAGAAAACTGTGTGTAAAACGAATGCCCTTCTTTGTTGAAAAATAACTTTGTGACCTTTCTCTCATGTGCTTCCCAAAGGAATGTATGCTTGGTTAGTCTACCACAATTACCTTCAGTCAAATAAATTGTTATTGATATTTATCATAGAGCAGGTGCACATTTTGACCTGCTCCCTGTTTGCAAAAATTTTATAGTTGCTGCAGGAAAAACTTGTCTCTGTTAGTAACAACAAACATTATTCCCAGTTAATGTAACACATGTTTAGTGTACTCAAGCTGCACTGAACACCTGAAGTGAAACTTGAAAAGTGAGAAAATAAAAGTATAATTAAAACCTTAAATATGTTTGGGAGTTATCTATAAAAATGAGAAGTTGGTAAAATAATCACCTACAAAAGTGGTGAAGATAGGATAGCACATTGGTTGGTATCAAATATGCCTGCTTTCAAATCCTGGCACTGCTATGGAATACTCATTGGTTAACCTCATAAAAGTTATTTAATGTCTCCATAGCTCAACTTCCTCACTTACCAAATGGGCACCATAATAGCTCTTGCATATGGCATTTGAGAGAATTCAATGACATAATACATGAAAGTGCCTGGCACTTTTATTTTGGGCAATTAAATATTTTGGGTACTTAAATAATCTCCATTTTACTAATTTAATACCATTTCACTAATCTCAATTTCATACTTCAGAGAGATATCTTCTGTGGGTCTGCATGCATTTATTAACACTTTAGGTACACTGCTATAGGCATAAGGATAGCAAAGATAGACCAGAGTGAAATCAGCAAGGAGTTCACAGTCTAGTTAAGCAGACCAGGGTGAGGGGCGAGGAGCAACTAATGACAGTACAGTGTATTGTGCTATTATATAGCTCTATACAGAATGCCATGGGTTCATATATGAGGATTAATGAAGCTCACCCAGCTAGAAGGAAGACAGTCTGGGCAGTGAAGGTTTAAAAGAAGTGGTGGATTCTTCATAGGAGCTTCAAGAGTTAGTGGGACTGAGCTATTTGAAGAAAAAGGGAAAACATGTTCTTTGTGAGAAAGCAACATATGCAAAGGGAAAGGGTATAAGTAGGTGACAGATCTTGGGACATTCAGGGAACTAAAAGTACATGAATATAGTTGGAGAAAGGTTCTGATGTGAAAAGAGTCAGGGGATGAAGCTGGAGAGTAAAGTCCTGGTCAGCCTGTGCATGATGCAGAAGATGTTGAAAGGCAAGGGGTACCATTTGTTACTTTAAAGTGAGAATTGTTAAATGAAGAGATTTGGACTTTTAAAATATAACCCTGGCAGCATGGTGGAAATTACTTCACACTTGGTCAGGTTTCGTGCATTTTTTCATACCGGTATTTTTTCATTGCCTCTGATTTCTGAAAGGACCTCACATGAACTAAAAATGCTTTTTGTATTACCCACTTATTCATTCACCAGATATTTCTTGAGGAACTACTATGTTTTATTTTTGGCATTAGGCTAGATTCTGAAGATGAAAATCTTTGCTCTTAAGAAGGACTTCATGGGAATCCAGGATGGCTCAGTGGATTAGGGGCTCACTTTGCAGCCCTGGGGACCGAGGATCAAATCCCAGCCCCAGCCTGTGTGGACCCATATTCTGAATTGGGGAGTGCCCCCACTTCAGTTCTCACTGGGGCGAGACCTCGGCCCAGTTCCTGCCCTGTGCAGCCCCACCCACCTGTGGAATAAAACTATGTGGAAAAACCGATGATGTGCAACTATGGAGACCCTTCTGGGCCCTCCCCCTTCTCTCTGTTTCTGTATCTCTCTCTCTGTCAAAAAAAAAAAAAAAAAATCTTAAAAAAAAAAAGGAAGGACTTCACAGTCTAGTGGCAGAGATAGACAATGACAAAACAATAACAAAATAGCAGTGCAGTCCATCAGCCAGAGAGCCTAGAATGTGGGGGACAGAGAAGGGTAAAGAATGGGGGAGTTTCAGTGAAGGGATAGAATTGGGTCCTGCAGGGTTCACTGTAATTGAAATTCCAAAGCGGGCTTCTGGAAAGAGGAATGAAAGTTCTCCCTGTCACAGTTATGGTCAGGGACTGTTGCTTCTTAATCTGAAACAAGAATGGAGCTCATTAATTCTATGAAAACTTTAGTAAGATCTCTGTGTGTACTAGGAAAGTGAAATGGAGTATTGAATCAACTAACTTTACTTAAATGTCTGAATCATTGGTTTACTTTTTGATTTATTTAACATTCATTAAGTAATGTGGGCCAGAAGCTGCTAGACCTTCAGTTACAAAGGCAAATGAGCCAGGCCCCGTACTTCCCTTTTTGCACAAAGACACATGAGATTCTGTAAACGGTGTTCTTTGATTGACAAATCTGTGCTCTTTAAAATCCAATCTCTTCAAAACATAAGGACAGAATGAAAATTAAAAATCTGTAAAAGAAAGAGAGCTGATTCTGGGTGTTGAGCAATAATGCCAATGCATAGACAATGTAATGTGGAATTGTACACCCAGAAACTATGTAATTGTTACCAACCAATGTCACCCCAATGAATTTGACATAAAAAAAGAAAGAAAGCTGTAAAAGAAGGTCTTATACTACTACTTCTAAGAGAGATCTTAAAAGTTCTCATCAAAAGAAAAAAGTTCTGTAGTTATGTTGGTGGTGAATGTTAACTTAGGCTTTTGTGATCATTTAAAAATATATGCAAATATTGAACCATTATGTTATATACCCGAAACTAACATAATGTTATATGTCAATTGTACCTCAGTTAAAAAAAGAAAAAAGTAAAGAAGGACTAACTATCGTTTAAGATGAATAAAGTGCCATTTCTTAAGGCATTTCTAATACTGCCTTTTAAGTCTATGTGGTCAGGCTTTGCTGACAGACTCAGAGAGTCCACAAACTGGAGCTCTTCTTTTTCTTTTTTGGAACTGAAATTCTTCTTTTTAATTACAGTAAAATAGAGAATGTAAAATTTATCATTTAAACCATTTTAAATGTATACAACTCAGTGGCATTCAGTTACATTGTTGTGCAGCCATCACTAACTTATGCTCAGGAAACAATAACTTCCCCTTTACCTCTCCTTCCATTTCCTAGTAACCAGCGCTGACTTTCTGACTCTATGAAGCTGACTATTCTGGGTATCTCATATAAGTGATATTGTACAACATTTGTATTTTTCTGTGTGTGCCTGGCTTACTTTACTGAGCATTGTCTTCAGTCTTCATCCACATTGTCATAACTCTAATATGTTAAGTAAATCAAGAATTCCAGAACCGTGGTGCAGCCCCTACAATACCCGTATGATGCAGCAATTCCACTTACCCAGAGTAATTGAAAATAGGGACCTGAGTAGCTATTTATTCACCCATGTTCATAGCAGCATTTAATAGCCAAGAAGTGGAAACAATCGAAATGTCCATCAATGGGTGAATACATAAAATGTGGCATCTATGTGCAATGGAATATTATTCAACCAATGCTCTTCTTAAACAATGGTGCCTCTTAGTTTGCTGAAAATGTAACCGGGAAGCTAACAGATTGCCCCAATGAATTTTATCTACTTTTATGTTTTCAATAAAAGGAAGCAGTTTCTATGGCACACAAGGGTAAATGGCTTAAAGTTCATAAGCAACAGGCTGAATTAAGTTTTCTTTCCTTCATTTCATTAGTCTGTGACAAAAATGAATTATATAGCCCTATCTGGAGCCATTTACCTTGATGACAAGCTCAAATAAAAAAAAAAAATTTTTTTTTTAAAGAAACCTGTTGTTTCAAATATCTATTCTCTAGCTTCTTGCCCCAAACTAGTTTTCCTGTGGTTGAAGCAGCTTGTGCCAAGCTCGTTTATCCACTCTTAGTATCCTTGAATACTAAAGGGAGCATTTCTTTCCTTTTGCATCTTCACAGAATTTTCTTCAGTGTACTATTTCACTTATAGGAGGATGTTTTCAAATCATATAATAATAATAATTATTATTATTATTACTTTTTTCTCTTTGCTTCTAATTCCATGACAGTAGTTTGAAAAAGTTAGAATGGGAGGGTAGGAGGTCCAAGTAGTTTTGTGTCCAGCTTAAGGAGACCAGAGTAAAGAAGGTTTGCCAACTGCTCTTGTAGAGCAGGACTTCTCAAGCTGTAATGTGCTTTTGAAGCCTCTCTGGATCTTGTTTAAATGCCTGTTTTGATTCAGTAGGTCTTGGGTGGAGCCCGAGTTTTCTCTTTTTCAAGTAAGCTCCCTAGTGATGCTGATGCTGCTGGTCCTTAGCTAACACTTTGAGTACAAACTCTCTAGAGAGCCTTGTCCTTGCCAGGTTCACAAAATATGTGTAATATACAGTGATTAAGCCAGATGCATAGTCGTCATGGACCCCCAATCTCTGTGTTAATATTAAATGCTTTTAGGCAGGTTACTTTTCATCTCTGTACCTTATTTCCCCTCATTTGTAAAATTAGAACGAGTTCTTCCTTCATTGGTATTATTTTTTTAACCACTCTGTCTCAAGTTTCTTTCCAACTCCACTGACTTTAATAAGAAATACAATTAAAAAAAAAGTGCAGGGCATAATGCGATGCATAGGTGATGTGATGTGGACTTGTACATCTGGAAACTATCTAATTGTTACCAATCAATGTCACCCCAATAAATTTAACAATAAAATAAAATGAAAAAAAAAAGAAGAAGAAAGAAATTGAATTTATCAAACAGAAAAAAAAAAAAAAAAAAAAAAAAAGTGAAGGGGATGCCTGGATGGCTCAGTGGGTTAAGTGCTCACTTTGCAGCCCTGGGGACTGAGGATCAAATCCGGGCCTCGGCCCATGCAAACCCATATGCTGAACTGGGGAGTGCTCCCAGTTTGGTTCTCACCAGAGTGAAACCCTGGCCCAATTCCTGTCTTGTGCAGCCCTGTGCCCACCTGTGGAATGAAACTATGTGGAAAAACTGATGATGTGCAACTATGGAGACTGTTCTAGGCCCTCCCCCTTCTCTCAGTCTCTGTCTCTGTATCGCTCTTTCTCTCTGTCAAAAACAAAAAAAATAAATCTTTAGAAAAGGGTGCAAAAGAAATTTGGCTAAATTTAGAGTAATCAGTTGGTCCTGGTTTTCCTGAAATTTTTCTAGGTATAGCATGGAAAGTCCCAGGTCCCAGGAACCTACTCTTTCTGTACAATTTAAGATGTTTGTTCATCTGAGCTAAAGTCCTAGTTTGTCTTGAGACATGAAAATGAGTAGGAAAAAAGCTTGTTTGTTTAGGTAGACTTTCATTGTTGTTGGTTTTATTTTTGACCGTTATTTTGCTTGTGCTTGTTTGCTTTCTGCAGTGTTCAAAAGCTGAATGAATTTCTCTTGAGTGATGAGATTGGTGAGGACAGCTGGCGAGCCGGTGAAAGTTCTGTTCCTTTTGAGTCGTGTAAGAAACATACGGGAGTTGTAAGTGCTTCTTCTTCTTATTGAAACTGAATAGGGAACAGTTCCAAGAATGCTTGCTTTAAAAATAGGTGTAATTAGAAGTTATAAGCTTTACTTTTAATCTATATGAAGGAAAACTGCCACCTGCTTCTATAACAAACCTCACAAATCTAAAAATCAATTTAAAAGTATGTAAGGCTTATCCACACATATAAATAATTAATTCAAGCAGGCATTGAGATAGTGTACCCTAACCTTTATATAAAAATAATACAAAATCAATTTATAACTCCTGCACCATATTCTTATACCTTTTAGCTATATTACACATTTTAGTTCAAAAAATGATTTCTGATGCATTATTTCTTTTGTTTCACTTAATATATTACATTACATTACCTATATTTATTTTCCAGATAAATATATTGAGTTTGCATGGTACGTGGCCTGAATAATGTCAGAAGATTAGTAAATGGCAGAGCCAGGATTAAAACTTGAGTGTATAACTCTTGAACTAGTTTACGAGTATTCATCCACTACACAGATATTTACTCAGTATCTACATAAAGGTTGGACATACAGTCTATATTATTTTGTCATGTAGTACATGTAATATGACATGAATGATATACCGGTATTTGCCTGTGTTTCCAGACTTATGGGCTACCCTGTACTTCATGCCAAGACTGGGGATATAGCAATGAACAAGGCAGACAAAACCCTTCTTGTCATAGAGTTTGCTTTCTTGAGGCAGGAGTCAGATGATAAACAAGTGAAAAAATGAGATAATTTTGCTGTGGCAAGAAAATAAAAGAAGGTATTAGAGAGTAACTGGGATACTCTAAGGAGGGTGATCATTTCCCAGAAGGACCTTTTGAAGAGCTAGCATTTGAATGAGACCTGAAAGTAGAGTAGGTACCCATTTTGCAAAGATCTAGGAAAAGACTATCTCAGGTAGGGAACTAGCGTATGAAAAGACCCTGAGGTGGGAATTAATCTCGTATGTCCAAGGAACAAAGGAGAACTATGGTTGAAACCTGCTGAAGAAGGGAAAGGGACATGGCACAAACAAGGATTGAAAATCTTGTAGGTTATAGAAAAAATTTGGGTTTTATTGGCATGCTGTAGGAAACCAGTGGTTGGTTTCAAAGTAGGGGTTGATATAATTTTGTTTATATTTTCAAAAGATTATTTTGCCTTCTGGGTGGAGAGTAGTCAGTGGGGACATAAGTAGAACAGATAGGTCAGTAAAGAAGTCATTGTATAACATGAAATTATGGCAGCTTGAATTATATAGCAGTTGCCATGGACTTAGTGAGTAAGTGATCAAAGTCAGTGTATATTTTATAGGTTGAGCTGACAAAGACTTGCTAATGGATACGATAGAGGAGATGAGGGAGAAATAGGACTCAGGGATGAGTCTTAGGCTATTGGCTTGACTGCTTGATAGATGGTAGATGAAATAGGGAAGCTAAGAAATGAGTAGTTGATGTTGATGTGGAATCAAGAGGTATATTTTGCACATGATAATCTGAGATACATACATTGACATCCAAGAAGAGAAATCAGCATTGGAGATATAAATTTAAGAGTCATTAACTTTTACATAATATTTGAGTCGATGGAATACACTGTTGAGAAGTATGTCTGAAAAATTCTGAAGAAAGTCTTTAAAATTAATATGTATCATAACAGTGAATCAGAAATGTTATTTTAACACAAGTTATAAATTAATATTAGTTATTCAAGTTGGAATGGGGCACCAGATGTATGGTGATGAAGGGAGAGCTGATTCTGGGCGGTGATCACATAATGCAACACATAGATGATGTAATGTAGAGTTGTACACCTGAAAACTATGTAATTGTTACCAACCAATGTCATCCCAATGAATTTAGCAATAATAAAAAATATTAATTATTCATATTACTATTAGAGAAAAATATGAATATATTTGCCATTTATGTAACCAGACAAAAATGCACATTCAAACTCCTGACTGGAATTGATTGCAGCTCAGAAAGCCTTCGTCAGGAAGTCAATCTGTATTACATTTTTCTTTATATTATCTTTAAAAATACTAGAAATAGTTAAGACAGGCACTTGGCTGTATTTACATTTGCTGTTTTCTTCTACTTTTTAGGGGTCATGTTTTTACTCTTTGTTAAGTTATTTTATTGAGCAGGTGTGATTTTGCCTAAGAAGGAACTAGCACTCATGCTTATATGGACTAGAGCAGCCATGCTTCAAAATGCTTATTTGCTATTGTGTGGGTGTGGACACAAAGATACGCATATGTTACAGAGTGTTAACACTTTGAGGCAGCAGGCAAGTCAAGCATCTAATTAGAACCAGCCCTTTCACACTTTGAATGATAAGAGACTACCAAAGAACTATTAGGTCACCTTTCAGAGATGGGGTGGTGAGCAAAGTGAGATGACCTCAAGAAAGCGGTTATTGGAGGTCAAATTTGTGGAGTTAGGGAAATCTGAAGAATCTTTCGTATGGGATGAAGGATGAAAGTAGAATGGAGCTGCGTAAGATTTTTGGAGGGAGAAAAGAATCCCCTTCCAATGCATCCAATATCTCTAGGGTTATTGAAACCAGGCTGGACTTCTGATGTCTCTTAGGATCATTCATCACTGCTGATGGGCCAAACCACAAATGAGAAACTTTTAAAAATGGAGTGAAAAAAGCTGTGTGTTTGAAAATAACACTAATGGAAACTCCTTCTTGAGAGCGCTTAAGATGCTATGTATGCTGTAAAAGCTTAGAGTTAAGTGGTTTTGGCTGTAGCATCTCCATGGAGAGTTAGTGACATTCTAGAGCCAAAGTCTCTTCAGATTACATGTATGGAACTCTGACTCAAATCTCTGTCAACACTTCTCCTCCTCCCACCCTCTCCTTAGTTTTGTGAAGAACGTGAAGTTATTTCTTTTGGACCTCTGGGGGCAATCCTACTATAGAATTTCTCTAGAAGACAGTGAATATACTCACTCATATGTATAGGGATAGACCTATCTTATGTGGAAAATATACTTAGCTCAAAGGAGAGTGACTTTCTACTGCATCTCACGAGTGTGCTACCAGAGTCATCTGTGAGGACTGTGAGAAGAAAAACAAAACTAAAATAAAATTTCACAGATACTCTCTCTCTTTTTAATTTTTTTAATTAAAATACATTGAGCACTTTCTGTGCGGCAGAACCACTGCTAGTTCTTCTCAATGTCTTTTTAATATGTGGATTTATTTGCATGTAGACTAGAAATGTACTATTTGATAGTTTATTGTTCTGTTGATATACCAATTGATGGGAATTGGAAGAACAGTATCTTGTTTGGATTAAATTACTGATTGAGGATATTCCTAATTCCCATAGTAGAATTCAATAGATTTTTCAAAAAGCTAAACCTGTCATTCTAGTCCCCATCCCCCACCAAAAAAGTATCACAGTTGTAGAATTCTTTGGTTTTATAAGTAATTTGACAGTTTTATAGTGTATTACAATTTAGCCTTTGTTATATCTATATGGTATTTAAGTAAGATGATAATTATTTATGTTGAAATATTTGCTCACTCAATTCCTAGGACAAATTTTGAGCTGGTGCAGTTTTCTATATTAAAGGTTTAAAGAGCTGTATTTTCTACTTTCTCTTTAGCTATTTGTCTCTATTTATGTGAAATGAAACTCAAAATTGGAGAATAACAAATTTCTAGTTATGACCTAACTTAAGTTCATTTTAAGTATGTAAAGACTGTCCAACCTCAGCTGGCATCTTTTTTATTCTTTAGTCCTTTGACTAGGAACGATGCTGTGACATTTGAGGAAGACTTGATCATTTTACAATGCTTGTGGGTCTCCTTATGAGATAATATACATGTTTGGGGTGGGGCGGGGGGACGGATTCTAGATCTTTGTATGCTTTCTTTCACTCTACAGTGGATCCTCAGGTGGTGGGTAGCCCAAACTGATTAATGTGTGTGTATGAGATTCAAAATCCTCCTGATTCAGAGGGTGATCAAAAATGTACTGTTAGAACATTTATGAGTCTGATGGCCTAACAAGTAGATTCAGGTTTAATCTGAGTGAGTTTGCTTGTCTTTTGATATGACATACAGATTTTTATTGCCTGGGTATATATATTCATCCAGACAACTGGAAAAAGAAACATCCAAAACCTAGTTTGGGGCTCAGTATTTTAACTTCCATCATTTACAATGATCACATATTTATATTTTCATTTTTCTTAAAAGGCTTGTAAATTTGGTTTACAATGATAGCTTAATACATTTTCATATCATTTGCCTTTTTTAGGGGGAGAAGCCATTGCAATAATTTAAATATGATATTAACTTTATTATTTTTCTTTTCCTTCTTGGAATTCAAGTGGAGAAGTAGCAATGTGAGTTCAGTAAAACCTCAATTTTTTTCATAAAGCATCAACTGTGTTCTTTTTCATTTGGAATGCTGCAGTCAAAAACTATAAACAGGAAACAGCCTGGAAGATATCACCTGGACAGCTATGAGCAATCAACACGACGTCTACGTTCTGTAGAGACAGAGGATATTGCAATAAAGGTTATTTTATTTCTTGGACTCTTATGTGAATGGAAACATTTATACTACTATTTTATGATGAAGTTCTGCAAAAGTGTCCTAAACCATGTCTTTAAATTCTCTTTACAATGATCACTAATCCTTATAACATTAAAAAAAAATGTTCTAATGAGCTTATAATTAGTTCTTCCGCCCTGGGACCACAGTTTTTGCTCTAGAAGTATGTTCTAATCGCTGGGGAATGAGCCTTTCTTCTGAATCTGCGTTAGAAGCTAGTATACAACATATTTCCTTCTGGACTCTTACGTTTATCTGCCAAGTAAATTGATTTATAGAGAACACCAATATTATAAATCTATTTTTTTTTAAGATTTATTTTATTGATTTTTGACAGAGAGAAACAGGCAGAGAGAGACAGAGAGAAAGGAGACTGCCCAGAGCAGTCTCCATAGCTGACATCAGTTTTCCATATAGTTTCACTCCACAGGTGGGCGCGGGGCTGCGCAGGGCAGGAACTGGGCCGGGAGCCTCCCACATAGGTCCCTGCAAGAACTGAGCTGGGGGCACACCCCAGTTCAGCATGTGGGTCCGCATGGGCTGGGGCCGGGATTCAATCCTCAGTCCCCAGGGCTTCAAAGCGAGCGCTTAACCCGCTGAGTCATCCCAGCTTTCCCGAAATTTAATTTTTAAAGAAGTAAATTAGATAGTAATTGTTTCTAATCAGCAAAGGTTTAGACCAGTGTTGCATGCATTCTCTCATGTTCCCAATACTGCCTTTGACCTAACTTTAGACTCAGTCTTTTGCACTCTGCTCAGGCAGGGGTAGAATGGCTACCAGCAGATCATAGGCTGAGGACTGATAGTAAGGATGAGCTCCAGGGAGAGCTTAGTGCTGTGCAGGGACTGGAAAGGATGCCTACGGTCCTTTGGACTTCAATCACCAGAGTCCAGGAAACTAGCTGCTTTTGCTGTTCCAGACTGTCCAACTCCCTGACTGCCCAGCCAGTTGGAGAATAAGGGAGGCCCAGTGGGGAGTAGCCAAGGGTTACATTTAGTTCTTCTCTCTCCCCTTATTGCTTGGCACAATACCTGTTGCACAATAAGCACTTACAATTGGAGCAAATTGATTAGTGGAGGGAGGAAGCAAATGCCGCAGATGACTTTGGGGCAAATTACTTTGCCTCTCTGAGCCATGAGTTAGCCATCCTGACATGAGGATGTCATTTTACTGTGGTTGTTTTGAGGATAAAATATATCACCTATGAATTTTAAAGAGCTGTAGTGATTCTTAACCTTGGCTGCACAATAGAATCACCTAGGAAACCTTAAATGTGTGTGTGTGTATGTGTGTGTATGTATGTGGTATGTGTGTGTGTGTATGTGTGTGTGTATATAATATATATAATGCCTGTGCATCATTTTTAAAATTAATGTTTTTTTAAAAGATTTATTATATGGTTGGTAGTGCCATGCGTGGTGAGAACTGAACCAGGGACCTTCCACGTGGGAGGCGAGAACCTTAGCCATCATCCTCTTCACGTGGGAGGCAAGAACCTCAGCCATCATCCTCTTCCACATGGGAGGCGAGAACCTTTGCCACCATCCTTGTGGTTGCCAGTTGTGCTACAATTTAGCACATGGACTTGCATGAGACAGGCTGGAATTCAATCCCCAGACTTCACAGTTGCAAGGCAAGCACTCAACCTATTGAGCTATCCTGGCATCCTTAAAAAATTAGTTTTAAATGGTGTGCAGGTGTCATATACAGTCCTAGCCAATTGTAATGTGCAAGTAAGGTATGAATTACTAAGGTATGAAAAAGTACACAATGAAAGACTAGAAAGGGTCTTGTATGCTGCTAATTCACAAACAGTCCCAGATAACTAATGTATTAGTGACTAAAGAAATAGGGTCAGTTTTTTTTTTATTGACATTTTTTATTCAATATAGTAGAAATTAAAAAATGTCTTCCATGTGCCTTCTAAATTTGTTTTAATTTTGAATGTAAGAAAGGCAGGATAGGATTTTCTCTCCAAACTGAGCCCTATGTACAAAAACAAACAACAAACAACAACAACAAAAATAAACCCTGCTTATCAATGGCTTAGGATCTGCTATGTCTCTGAATGGCCAGTACAGTTTTAAGGCCACCTCCAAGCCCAAATTGTTTATTCATGGTGGAAATTCCTATACTGATAATAACTCATTTGCCTTTTTGAAATCTTTCTTTGTTAAATACAACATACCTACAGGAAAGTACATAAAACATATATACACATTAAATGAAAAGGTAAGCAGCTATTCAGCCATCACCACATAAAGAACATCACCAGCTCCCGCCCAGAGCCCCCCTACACATACATTTACTGCTTCCTCTTGGATTATTCCCTCAACACACAATTACCACTCTGACTTTTATATTCATCATTTCGTGGATTATCCTTGCTATGTATGCCTCCCTTAAGACATATTTTTGTTTTTTTAATTTAAATATGTGACAATGTATGTATGTATTTTGCTTCTTTTGCTGAATATTGTGTGTGTATAATTCATCCACTCTGCTATATGAAGCTGTAATTCATTCATTCTTATCGCTGTGTGGTGTTCCATTGTATGACTACATCAGAATTTACTTATTCACTTGAACTTTGATGGGCTTTTGATTGTGTTTCCGTTTGTGGTTATTGTGAACAATTGCTGAATCATAGGGTCTGTACATCCTCAACTTTCCTAGATGATGGCATACTGTTTTCCAAAGTTGTGCCAATTTATAGTACATTTAAACCAGTAGTGATCAAGAATTCCCATTGCTTCACATCTTCACCAATGCTTCCAATGTTCTGCCAAAGTATGTCTTGTGTGTTGGGGGGAGTTGCGATTGTATCTTGCTATGATTTTTATTTGTATTTTTTCTGTTCCCTAACGAGGTTGAGTAACTTTTCATTTATACACACACACACACACACACACATACATATATACACATACACACACACACCGTATTTATATAACTGTTATATGTGTATATATATGTATATATACGTATACACACACACACACACACACACGCGCGCGCGCGCCATGTGGGTTTGGATTTCTTTTGTGAATTGCCAGGTTATTTGTCCCTCTTGTCTGAAAAGATTCTAGGTACCACTTCTTTGGCAGTTATGTTACAAAATGTTTTCCCAACTTTGAAGCTTGGCTTTTCACTCTCTTTACGGTATCTGAAGTTCTTAATTTTAATGTAGTCTAGTTTATATAATTTTTCCTTTATGGTTAATGCTTTTCCCCCCTCTCATTTAAGGAAACTATTCCTACTGGAGGTCCTGAAGATATTCTGTATTAGCTCCTAAAATCTTTGAAGCTACACCTTTCACTTTAGCTCTTTAATTGACCTTGAATTACTTATTGTGTTTGTTATGAAGTAGGGATGTTATTTAGTAGGGAAATCAATATTTCAGTTATAAATTTAGCTGTAGTAGAGTTAGTGGTAGTAATTTTACTACATTCTGTACTAAGTCAGTAAGGTCTGGTTTAATTTTTTGTATGATATCTGATTGCCCCAGCTTATGTATTGATCACTGTCCCCACTGACCTTTAGTGCAATCTCAGTAATACATCAGGGATATTTCTATTTCTGTATTGATTGCTGGTCTTTATTATTCTCTGATTTATTTTTCTATCTAACCCTCCACTGTTATGATCATTATAACTTTCTAATAAACACTGACATCTTTTAGGACAAGTTCTTATATCTTGCTGTTTTCTGCTATTCTTGGTCCTTTGGGGAAAGAGGCTAAGGTGCCCTGGGGCTTCCATCCGTATACTTCAACTTAGCATTTCCTTACTTCTTTCTCTATTGAGCTTTTTTATAAACTGTGTTTTATGTAGCATTTTTACTTATTTTCCTCAGGAGGAAATGGACAATGGTTTGTGTCAGGCCCCGCCTTTAAATTAAAAAACATATATATTTTTTCTGAAATTCACATAACATAAAATTAACCATTTTAAAGTGAACAATTTAGTGGTGTTCAGTACATTCATAATATTGTGTGACCAGTACTTTGATCTAGCTGCAAAATACATTTATCATCCCCAAAGGACACCTCGTATCCATTAAGTGGTCATTCCCCATTTTCCCCTTTCTCTTGCCCTGAGGCAACTAACTACCAATCTGCTTTCTGTCACTGTGGATTTAGCTGTTCTGGATATCTCATAGAAATGGAATAATACAGTATGTGACTTTTTGTTTCTGTCTGGCTTCTGCCTTTACATTATAATTCATCCTTTCCCTTTATCCCTGATCTCTACTCCTATTCCCCACATCCCTTTCACCATTGTGCTACCAGCTGGAGTGTGATCAATATATGCACTTAAACACATGACTATCCCAGAAAAATATATAATGTTATCAGGAGCATCGATGTGCTTCCAATTTACTGAAATGTTTTATGACAGTTTGTTCCTGCTACCTGCTCTACTGCATTCCTTAGAATGCATCACTGTACTTTAGTTATCCCCCTAGTGATCAACACTGGATTTACCTCCAATCTCCCTCTATCACAAACCATGCTAGGATGATCATTTTTTAAATGATCATTTAACGAATCTTCACAAAGATTTATATGTCAACTGCATTCCCTTACCTTTTTTTTAAGATTTGGGTACCTGTTTTCTCATCCATCTTTCTATCTTAGTTGGTGCCACACATGGATGTGGTTTAAACTTCTAAGTGCACAGCCTGTCTAATATCCCATCTACTATCCCTTTAATCACTTAATCTACCATCACTCCATTTCTACAACTTCACCTGCATTCACACTTGGCCACCACCTGAAACTGCTGTTTTTCTGAAATCTTAAACTGTAGAGGACCCATCAGTCACATCAGATCGGGCCTTCACCCTCACTGTTACTGTTTTCTTAACTTCATTGAAACCTCCAGTAACTTGAGCCCTTTCATAGTCTCCCAGTCCTTTAGCACCTTTCCGTAAACACTCCAAGTGCATGCTTTCTGCACTCCTGTAATCAGGCTGCTGAGTACTATGGAGAAAATGACACAAGGGAACATGTGAGTGTAGCCATGGATTTTTTATCTCCAACCTGAGCTGACCCTCGGGAGTTCTCGGCCAACCTTCTGCCTGCCTCTCATCAGGATTATTTTCCGTAACCTACAGTGGCTCTTCAACTGTCATCACCCTCTTTCTACCTCTTTCTATCTCTGTGTTTTTGCCTCCTCTTTCTGCAAATAACCTTCACGCTCAATGAACTGAAAAAAAAGGTCGTCTGGTAGGGCCTCTCTCAGTTCCACACTGGCTCTCTTCCAAACCCATCTATATTTGCACCTTTTTAGCCTTCTTGTTTACTGTCTTAGACAAAGAGGGAAACTCAGCATTGGAGGCTATATAATTCCTTTGAGCGTTAATTGTCATTTAGCCACGTTATCTTAAAAACCTGTCCCAGCCACCTCTAGTCATTATTTCCACAACCTGTTTCATGGTTTTCTGATCCTGCACTTCTTATTGTAGTTCTTTACCTAGCAATGCCTTCATTGAAATTCAGTGTCTTTTCCAAAGCTAGTTAAAAGGCCCCCTCTTCCTAAAAGTTTTGGGGTTTTACCCATTTCAGCCAGAAATGACTTTCTTTCTGAATTGCTATTATAATTATTGTCTATCTATTCCCCTGCGTATTACTTAGCCCACACTGTTTTGTATTGTACTTATGCCCACAGTTTATGTACTCATCTGATTACGAGCCTCATGGGAGTAGAGAGGGCACCGCACCTTTTTTGTAACCTATATCACTTCCAACACAGTGTCTCACACCGAGTGGGTGCTCAGCAGGTATATGAAAAGTGGTCAACAGGTGAGCCCTTTCGTGTCAACTTTCCAGGACTAATTTCATGCACATCTACATGAAGGATATGAAAAATGACACTCATTTTATAGGCTAGAGAAAATCTACTTGGGGAAGCAGTCCCCCTTTTTCAAGTGACTTTTTTTCTTCTGTCAATCTTTAGGTTGTTCACTTTATCAAGAGGTTTTTAAGGATATATTTAGTTAAAATTTAGACATCACTCTATTCTGCAAAATTCCTAAACAATAATGTGCTTAGAAATTTCATCATTTGTGGTATTGAAAGAAAATATTAATTTGTGAGCAAGGGTATCTTTAATTTTCTTCTATTTGTCAGGCACCTCCACCCCTCGTGCCCCCATCTGTTTGTGCTCATTCTACCAGTCTTTGGGTTCTGCTATACCCCTATCATTTCCCATTTTTTAACTCCTAGCAAGTCCACATGAAGCCTGTTAAAACAAATAGATAGCTTCGGATGATTCTAAGGTCTTGTGATCTTTTTCTGGTTGTTGAGGTCTGCACCACCAAGTAATGCTGCCTCATTTCTGTGCTTTATCCCTTTCATCTTTTGAGTTTAATGAATAGTGATCAATCCATATAGTTCAAGAAACTCATTTATTACAAAACCTTCCTCCTCAGCTAATGGAGTCATTTGGTTGGAATAAGTTGTAGTTATTTCTGTTTTTTTACTTTGCATCACCAAGATTCTGAGAATTGCCTAGCAGCGAGAAAATAAACAGTTGTAGGAGTTACATTGGAAAATAATCAATTGTAGGAGTTACATTGGAAAAATATTTGTAGTGATTGCTTTTTAAGAATGTTCAGGGAAGCCTGGATGACTCAGCAGGTTGAACGGTTGAACGCTTGCTTTGCAGCCCCAGGGCCTGAGGATAGAGTTTTTGTCCCAACCCGGCCTGTGAGGACCCATATGCTGAACTGGAGTGTGCTTCCCTTGTGGGAGGCCCCCGGTTTGGCCCCCAGCTCATGGGGTCATGTCTCCTGTGAGGGAGGCCCCCAGCCCTGTTCTTGTCCTGTGCAACCCCCGCCCACCTGTGTGGAATGAAACCTTGTCAAAAACTGATGATGTACAAATATAGAGACTGCTCTGGGTCCTCTCCCTTCTCTCTGTCTCTCTCTGTCTCTGTCTCTCTCTGTGTCAAAAACAATAATAAAATAAATCTTAAAAAAACAAAAACAAATGTTCATGTGTAAGTGGCCCAGTAATGCCAAATTTTCCAAGAAAATTGTAATTTTTAACACTCGTCATAACATCACTAATTCAAAAACCCTTGTTTCACTTCTGTTCTGTTTTTCATTTATACCTCTTCAATAGTTACAACTTCAAATTAGAATTTTCCACTTTGTGTTCTGCCTTGTATTGCAAGTCTTTCAGTGCTTTAAAATGAAAATTGATTTTAATCGGAGTTACTTTTTAGCAGAATATACTTATATAATTTTATAATTTAATTTTTGTATTCTTATTTTCTAGGTCACAAATGGGTATTTCTCATGGGGCAGTGGTTTAGCTACATTATCTAATATAAATATTCGAATTCCAACAGGTAACAATCATTTCTTACTATTTTTTGTAGTTGTGAATGATCATATCCATGCATTTCTGAGATAATAGAGCCTAATAAAAAGAAAGAGTCTTTAAAGATGTAAATGTTATTTATAGTGATTTATGTGCATCATGGTGCTTATGAGTCATAGTATCACAATGGAAATGATAAGACTTGCCTTTCACTACTGAATGCAGATCTTTGAACAAGGTATTTACTGTCCAAATTAACTGTGATCAGTTAATTTGTTGAGTTGTTCCATTCAATAATGGGGTAATTGATTTTTTCACTTTGTCTGAAAAAGGATTTAACGAAAGATTACATGAGAAAGTTATTTTCTATCAGGAAGATGATGTTTTTGAGATATTTAAGGCTGAAATACACAACATTTTTATTTAAAATGTCTGGATAATTGGATTTAAATATTTTTTGACCTCACTTGGTTAGTAGCTTGGGATTTTTCTTTTATATATGCAAATCAAAGTAGGAGATTGGGAAAAACGTCTTTAGTTGTAACAGCCCAAATCATTTTCATCCCAATTGTCAATTTTAGTCAAAACTGCCTTTTTCTCCTGAATGAATTGAATAATAAAATCAAAACTAGATGATTTAGGCAAGTCTTTCTTGCTTTTCAATAATGTCAGCTGGTCTTACAGTTTGAAAAATAGTAAGTCAAGATTATATCTTTTTTTTTTCTTTTTTAAAAAAATACTTATGTATTAGAGGAAGGCATTGTTTAGGATACCTTATTGTTGGAGACCAAAACTGAGTCATTGATTGTGAATGTATTTTGGTTTTATTTTAGTAGAGAATGCCATCTCATTTTGTCATTTTCCTTTGTTCATTTCTGTAGGTCAGCTAACCATGATTGTGGGCCAAGTGGGATGTGGGAAGTCTTCTCTTCTCCTTGCCATCCTTGGTGAGATGCAGACACTGGAAGGAAAAGTTTACTGGAGCAAGTATGTGCATTTTAATTGGTTTGTATTACTCTGTCGCACAGGTGATGATCTTCCAAGGAAAGAAATTAGAGTAATAGATCCCCATGTTAGAAGTCTAAGGACCCCTAAGCACAGCATTGTTTGTTTGTTTGTTTTTGCTTGTTTGTTTGAGTGGAAACATTAAATGTCATAAGAATTACAAAGCAGTTTTTATAGAGGTTTATAATAGTATGAACTAGTATGTTGCTAAGATAAAAATAAGATTCAGATTATAAAGTTAGATTTTTAAAGTTAAATGGATAACATTCAAAGAAATAATATAAACATTCATCTTGTAATAAAATAATTTATGGAAAACTTGCATTATGTATAAAGCTTAGATGCAAACAGAACCTTCATGGTTCAACGTTCAGAGAAGAAATATCAAATAATCTTTTCCAAAATCTTTATAAGGGGCTGAGCAATCAGCTGTTTCTCTTTAAACCCAATCTAAACTAGAACCTAGATGTATCTAGTTAGAGATATGGATGGGTCAGACTAATGTCTTGTACAGTCCTAAAGACATCGAAAGGGATGTATCAAGCAGGGTGATTCTTCTGGATAATTGAATGGTTGACTTGGAGTCTTCAGAGCTCATGGCGATAATAAGGTGACTCAACCATAACATGATCTACCTAGTAAACTCCCCATAAGCAATTTATGAGGAAATTGGTTACACTTTATCTAAGAAATTGGACTGTAGACCAGTTGTTCTCAACCAGGTGTGATTTGGGTGATGTTTCTGACTGTCACAAAGGGGAATTGGGCTGCTACTGATGTAGTTGGTAGAGGCATGGATAATGCTAAACAATACACATGCCAGTCCCAACCCTCTCACAACAAGGAATTATCTGGTTCGAAATGTCAGTTGTACTAAGGTTGGGAAACTTTACTCTAGACCTATTAATGTTCTTTAATATAATTTCATACCTACCATTGTGAATCATGTTGTGACTTGGTCTGCTGTTCCATTCCCAGACATCTCTCAAGAATAAGTAAAGCTTATTTAAAGTCATTTTAAGAATAGACTCTATTTTGAATGCCAGTTAAGAGAAGAAAGTGTTTGGATGTGAAATTCAAACTGGAAACAATAGAACTGTAAATCTTATACTTAGTATCATTGGCAACAGAAGACTGAGAAATGTTGAGTGTACATTTTATTACTACTGGGAAAAATTAACAGGTAGTAGACATGAAATTATTTTGTGACTATTCAGCAGAGAGCTTGATGCAAATAATTGCTACCTGCAGTTTGCTTCATGACAAGTTCCTATTGATCACTAAGATCAGGTATCAGACAGTGCTTGACTGCTCACTAGCACCATCTATTTTGGATGACTGTAGGTTTGGAGAAACAGGTCTTCCTGAATTAAATTATATTGTGTGATAAATACAACCATAATCAAATTACTAGGGTTTTGTTTTTAGTTTGTTTTACTATCATTAAAAGAGAGAGAAAGAATAGAGATAATGACAGAGAAAGCTTGAAGTTTAATTTTCATGCCTCTAGGATGTTCTCCTTATGTAATCTTCTCTAGTATTGTTTAAGATTTTATGCTCTGGCTCCACGTGGGCCAAATTGATCCCAATGTTAACATCAACAATCATAATCATTTTGTTCATGGATAAATAAATGTTATGAGGATTAGGAAAGTATTTTACACAATCTAGTTATTTATTTTCTTGCATTTCTAAGTAAGACACCCTATCTCATTTTGTAAAAGTTGTGAATTATTTTATTTAAAATAACAGTATTATAAAGCTTGAAAAATAAAGATATCGAGGTGGAAAACGTTTAACTAATAATCTGAAAAATAAATACACTAGACTCCTAATAACTGGAACCCAAGCAACCTACACTCTAAAGAAACTGGTTGCTTGAGTCCTGATTAACAGAGAGTCTACTTACATTTATCTAGCTTCTACCAATCCCCATGGATACCAATTAACTGAAAGTCTACCAGAGATTGAAGTGCATTCACTGTAGTCCTACATATTTATGAAACATGGGTCAAAAATTCCACTCAGGGCTTATTGCAAGCTAGGAAAGCAGAGAAACAGATAAAACACACATTTAGTCAATAGAGGTTAAGATTTTGGGGGGCGTTTTTTTTTAATAAGAAAGAAAATATCTTTCATAGATCCTAATTTTGAAAAGCTTATCTCTTGGAGAAATGTTATTGCTTCATCAATAGTATAAAGACATGGGAAAGGATTTAAGATACATCTAAGTAGTTATAAAATCCTCATAATTTAAAAATCATCTTTTTATGTACTCTTACCTTAATAGATCATCATCCCATCTCTTAATGGCAAAAAGACTAGTTTTTTCTTTAACAAAAATGTTTATGTTGATTCAGGCAAAAATACAACTTAAAAACTATACCTCTGAGAGACTGGATAAACTAACACAAATTCTATTTTCTAGTTTTACTTACGATAATTACTTAATTTTCTTCCATGATATCCTAAATACATGCTAAAATATTTTCAGATAAGGAATATTTAAAAAAATTCTGACCTTCTTTTAAAAAATTGTTTGTGACTATTCTTTATTCTGGAAGAAAATGTTATGTGCCTAGTCCAATGAGAAAAGGCATATAAATGTTATCAGAACAAAGCTAACTTAGGAATTATCAATACTGAGGGCAAGATGATGTGCAAAAGCTAAATAGTACTTTATATCAGCAGACTAAATTGTTTGATATTTTTTAAAGCTCAAAAAATTACAAAAGTAAATGAATAAACTAAATGCTATGATAATGTACTGCGTGCCTTGCTCTCGTAGTTTCACATTGCATGCATCTCTCGTTGCATGAATTTTATTTTTAAATGTGTCCTCATGCATTGGCATGAACAAAGTCCAATGTAGTACTTTGCCCTCTGTAGTGTTAAATATTTACTTTGGGCTGGAGAGAAGGTACTGCTGCTAATCCAGGACACATCTACATAAGTAGAATCAGTTACACAACAAAAACATCTATAGATGTTCCATTAGAAATTGATACCTTTGTCGTAGTCTGGCATCTTGTAGCCCTAGAAGGGAAAGGTGAGAGGACGGAGTGACTAAAACATTCCCCCAAATTTTTCAGCACGCCAGGGTTCTTACTCTTGCATCTCAGTGTGCTCTATATTTTTTGAAAAGTAATTGTTCTGCCTGACTGAAGTTGTCCTTTTCTAGTTGTCAAAATAAACAATAATTCCTACTGACATCTTAGGAACCAGAACTAAAATGCTTTACTTGATGGATGATTCTAGTGATGAAGTCCAGAATATGTAATAATTGTGGTACTCATGTGAGACAGAGCCGTCATTTATCTTTGGTTTCCCTTTCTTTTCCTTTTCCTCTCACCTAAGCCATCAGCCAGCCTATGATTAGACCCCATCTGTCCTGATGTTCTGTCTTCTAATGTCTTGGTGCAATCAGCTTTCTACAATGTCTCAATTATTCTAAGATTGGTGAAGTTTAGGAGTTATTTCTTTTCTTGTGACACTGAACAGCATGAAGGAATAATAGCACATTGAGTCAGATTTCCTGCATTAGCTAAAATATAGCATATTTGTGTCCACTTCTATCTCCCCTTCTTCCAAACAGTGTTCCTATTTTAAGCTTGCAAAAATAACTCTTTCCCATTCCATAAGGTATCAACCATGATGCCAGAAAGTTGCTAGAATACTAAGGTTTACTTTTACTCTTGAAGGAAAGTACATGCAAATCCTGCACGTAGAAGTGAAATCTTATGCTATTTTCCAAAAGAGAATTTTCCATTTGACCTTTTTGCTTTCTCTTGTTACCTTCATTGTTGGTTTCTACCACACTGAATAGTGGAGGCTGAGTCTGGATATGGACCCAGTAATTTTCATGTAATCAAATAAAATCTGATGTTGGAGTTTAGAGCCCCAAAAGTATTTCTTCCTCTTTTACCTTACTTAGGGTAGCTAATTAGGAATTTAAATAGATTAAATTTGAATTTTAATGGTAGGGAGAACTTGGAGATATGGAAACCTTGTACAGGTTAGGACCATTCCAGAAAGATTACCTAAATTTATACAGCTAATTGTAACAGAATTGGAGCTAGGAGACAGGTCACTGTAAGAGCTAAAATTTTGTATGAAAGAGAGCACTACTGTCTATCTTTTCAAAGCTTATTAAATAATTATTTGCTAGCCAATGAAGACATAAAAACATGAATATAGCTGATATGTATTTGAAATTAATAGTTAAAACTCTTTGGGAAATGTAACTATTTAATATGTCCAATGTTTATGTTATCTCTTATCTGATATGTGCCGACAGTCATTCTATATTTACATTTCATAATTAATGAACATTGTTTGCCATACTTGCAGTGTAAATGAATCTGAACCTTCTTTTGAAGCAACCAGAAGGTATTATTTCTATTTTAATCTGCATTTAATAAGAATAACTTCCTTTCTCAGACTTTACTTGATACTTAATCTCTTACTCCTAGTCATTTTGTTCATTCTGATGATGTATAAAGTTATTTATTAAAAAGGGCTTGTATATTTCCAATAGCAGTGGTTCCCAACATTTACAAGCTGCTAAAAGAATTACTTTGCCAAACAAAATGGCCACTTGTGTCAATTGTTTCCCTCTCAGTGAGTCATATATGTCTCAATTTTGGCTGAAACTCAATCTGTTCTTAGCAAACTGGGTTTGGGGTTTCATAAACAAAAAATGCAAGAATTAGTATGTATATTATTTATTAATTAGACAGTAATTGCATCTGTGGATAAGCCAAGTGCTAAACATACTTAAAGGACTTGGGGAATGGGAAGCAGACATGTCAGAAGTTGGGGACCACTGTTTTACTGCACGTGTGGTTATATCAGAGACTACTTGAATATTACATATTATCCTGTTTTCTAATCTCCTAGACATTATGTTTCAGGATAACCACCGAGCATTCCTAACTATTCTTTTTCTTAATCTTACTCTTCTTTAATCTTAATTCCTTAATTAGTACTTACAAACTATGAACTAACTGTGGAACTCTGATTTTTAAGTTGACTCCTTTCCTGCCCAAACCCATCATCTTTAACTTCAGCTCACATGCATTTTCCCAATTCTTGCAAGTTGAAGTCTCATATATAGAGGTCTGGTAGAATTTGTAAGCAAAACTGTGGGGGCAAAGAGTTATTTTAATAAAATATTATTTAATGTATTTTAGAATATGTAATTTTTAGTTGTATACTTATTTCAACATTAAAATAGATTCCCAAGATATTATTCTTTGTTTTGAAATATTTATATATTATCTGTTACCTTACAATATGTTGATTTTATTAAGCCACAAACACATATTACAGTTATAGTGTCAATTCAGATCTTTTTTAAGGTCTGTTTATAAAAGTACAATAGTTATATAAAGTACAATATCTGTGGCTATAAGAGAGTAAATTGTAATTAATCCCTTAAATATTTTAAAAATTACACTCATTTTATAAAATAAAATTTCAATCATAGTTTCTACCTTAAAATATTTTTTTAGCATAGCAAACAAAATCTAATTTTGCACCTTGTGTGAAATTTGATGAAATTCAAATCCCTTTAATTTAGGTGGAATATTTAACCATTAATTAATAAAGTTGGTTATTAAAATGTTCTGTTTTAGAAGTTTTTCATTTTTGTGTTCGAGACATTTTACCAACTTTTATTTTGCTGATACTAAAATACATCTACAGCTTAGCACCCTTGCATAATTTTGGTGTGTTTTTTTTTCCCTTTACAGTAGGAACAGGTATTCTGTGGCTTATGCAGCTCAAAAGCCTTGGCTATTAAATGCTACAGTAGAAGAAAATATTACCTTTGGAAGTCCTTTCAACAAACAGAGGTAATTTTGAATATATAAAATTTAGAACTAAAATGAGCAACTATTTCCTACTCTTCTGTTTAGTCCATGTCATCTGGCATCTTTCCATTGGGACTTCTTTTTCTCTCTGCTTGCCCTTCCATCCTCATCACTGGGTCTTTTGATTCTACTCTTTTAAGAGAAGCCTCATTGAAAGTTTAAGCCCATTCTGTACACTTATTGAGAAAAATTTGTGTGAAAAAACCAACCAGCTGAAAATGAAGTATGTATGTAGGTGTGTGTGAGGTGGGGAGGGTTGGTGGTGTTGGTGGTGGTAGTGCTGAGATTATTGGAAAGCAGAAGGACAAACCCAAGTAAGGAGCAGAAAGACGGTTAATAGGAAAGAAGAAGAAAGCTGGGATCTGAGGGTCTGGTGACTGGGAGCAACCAGAATATATCATCTTTCATTCGTCTCTTAAATATTACTGGAGTGAATATAAAAAGGTATAACTCTTTCTTTAAGCCTCTCTCATAACAGTGAGTCTGAAGGCTCTAAGCTGGCTCTCAAAATTTAAGAAGAATTAGGTCAGGGGAAAGGCTTGAGAACAGGAAACGGACAGTGTGGGAGGAAGAATTAAATGACATGGTATCGTTTGGGGCCTGGGAACAAACCAGGCAGAAAGAGATTTGGGGACATTCACAGTGGGAAACTAGATTATAAAGGAAGGCTGAGACAAAGTAGTAGAAGGCCTTAAAAGGCAATTGAGTGTAATTATGTGCATTCTAGGGAGGCACGGCATGTCTTAGAAAGAGAAATGATAAGGTAAGTATGAGGTTTAATCTGGCAGTGTAAGACATATCTATAGGGTGAATCTGAATTAGGAGTGACGAGACATTTAGAAGTTTGATGGAATAATTATCCAGGCATACAATGTTTGTTCCCTGCATCTGAAGGGTAATTGTAGAAATAGAAAAGAAGAAGTGGTTGACAGAAAATCATTCTAGAATAAGAATGGACAAATCAGAGCAGAATTAGAAGGGGAAGAATCAAGAATGACGTGAATATTTTAAGACTAGGTGATTGACCAAATGAAACCATCGATAGTTTCCCCAGCACTTTGAACCTCTCTACTTCCCTAATAGCAATCCATCTGCTTTCCAGTCCCAGCCTTAGATCCGTTTGAGTACTATCAGTTGTCATCATCTTCAGTTTCAGTTCCCTTCAGCATGCATGATAGTGTGCGCAGACTCACACCTACATGTAACCTGTGTTTTAGTCCTGGTGAACTTCATATTGTCCCTTCTGTGCACCATGAATTCTTATTTTTGCACAGTTTCTTAAGCTTCCTTTTCCTCATTGTCTTCCTGGCCAATTATGACTCATCTTTCTGGATACAGTTTACATTGCTTTCTCTGCAAAGATGTTACTAGTTTCTCAGTGGTCAGTCATTTCTTCCTACGTATTCTAGGAGCACTTTGTACCTACTTCTGCTAGAGCATATACCTAACAAGGTATATTTTTAATTATGTTTCTGTATCAGTCTTGTGCTCAATTTACTAGCTTTGGAACCAATACCTATTTATCTCTGTATCCACAAACCTAGTGTTGAGGCTAATATACAAAGATATAATTGTTCAATAAATGTTAAATAATGTTGTTCAATAAATGTTGTATTTCAGCTTTGAAGATATTGAATCTGAGACTTACTTTATGAGCAGAATATTAATAGTGTTCTAAACACTTAAAATCATTTCTCCTACAGGTATAAAGCTGTCACAGATGCTTGTTCTCTTCAGCCAGATATTGACCTACTACCATTTGGAGACCAAACTGAAATTGGAGAGAGGGTGAGCTGTGCATCGTTTAACTAAATGATGAACAGAAATCTAGAAAAGTCTTCTGGTTGTCTTTAACCTTTAATGAAGCATAATACAATCTGAGAGTTTCAAATATGCATCTTATCCTAGTGACAAATTCCAGAAACAGGAACAGAGGAACTCTTCGATGCCACTTTCCCTTAAGTGTTCATTGAGTAACCACCATAGACTGAACATTGTACTAGCCACCTGAGAATTCTCAAGGAAAATAAAACAGCCACTGCCTTTGACCAAATTGATTTTTGCTTACTTGGATTTTACTTTGAATTTATTGGAAATTGAGATTGCTTCCGACAACTTCTTCCACTCTTGTCAGCATTAATTTATTCTTGTTGAATTGTTCTTATTGGTGTGTGTGTGTGTGTGTGTGTGTATGTGTAAGCATGAATTTCATTGATGTTATACTGTTCTGCCCAGCTAAAAAATATTTATACCTGTATGTAATCTTGTAACAGTGTTGTCAAAAATTTTAACCCTTAGAGGCATCAAGTGCTGAGCAAAAGGTTTTGTAGGTATTATCTACATTTCACAACAAATCTTTTATATGGTGTTATTGTTATATGCATATTGTAGCTAATAAAATGAAGGCTGAGAGAGGTGAAAGAATTTGCCCAATCACAGAGTTTGTGGTGTAGCTGGAATTAGTTTGACTCTGTACTCTGCATTCTTAATGACTAGTTTTTATGGCTGCATAGCATATATAATGTTGAAGAGTGTGAACTTAACTTCTCAAAGTCTTAATTTTTACATGTGTAATATGAGTTCTGCTTACATATTAGAATTGTCATGAAGATATTTTAAAGGTGGAGGAATATAAAACCATTCACACAAGTCTAACACATAAGTGCTCAATAAATACAGCAGGTCATAGAATAATGTTTGATTCAACATCATTTTATTATAATATTGAGATGCTATAGGAAATTAACTTTGTTTATATCAATTATATTATGGTAAAATTTATTTTGTTATATGTTGTTTCACTGTAATTCTAAGAATGATGATGATGATGATGTTAAGTGAGAATTGACTATACAAGTTTAAAAAATATAATTAGAAGTTGGTTAAAAAAGCATATTGCTACATAGTTTTGTAGAACAAAACTTGTAATGTAAAATTTAAGAAGCATACAAGAGGGGACCCCCGTCCCTCCAAAATGGAATTATCTTCTGGAAGACTGGCCCTTGTAGTACAGGCTTCTGCATCAGTGTACCAGCTGGAGTTACCAGAGGCTGCATTTGGCTTCGGTGAATTTGTTTTGGGAGGCTTTACAAGTGTTTGCCCATTTCATGATGAATGATTTACATGAACAACGTGCATAAATTGCAGCATGACAACACACCTGCCCACACCATGCTGAGTGTTCAGCAGTTTTAACCAAAAAAATGATGACCCCCATACCCCACCCTCCCTATTTACCTGATCTTGCAACTTTTTTTCTTTTCCCAAATGAAAAATGTCCTCAAAGGGAAACATTTTGCTGATGTAGAAGAGACGAAACAAAAACACAGCAGAAGCACTGAAAGGCATCAAAATCAATGAGTTTAAAAGCTGTTTTGAGCAGAGAGAAAAACATCTCGATAGGTTTATTGCATCAAATGTAGAATACTTTGAGGGTGACTGAAGTTTAAACATGTAAGAATAAACATACAATTTTTCATAAGTAAATGCCATTGTTTGGGTGGTTCCCTCGTATGTTAAGTATGCTACAGATACAATTCATAAAACTAGGAAAAATTTTGTAGTTGCTTGAGATCTTCAGGCACTTGCCAAGTGTTTTTGTTATTAATGCTTTTATAATACAGAGCTCTCTATCACAGTGAAAGGAGCATTACTGTTATCAGTCAAAATTTTCTTATTATAATTCAAGTATTGACCATTAGACTGTTTTTATTTTATCTCACCAGTTTTATCACAGTTTAATTAGTAAATTGCCATTATTTTAAAGATTATTTAGAGATGTTTAATTTTAAAGGTAATTTTTGTTTACCAACAGATCATGTACTAGTAGAAAAGGTTTATATTTATGGACATTTCTTCTCTAGGGCATTAACCTGAGTGGGGGTCAGAGGCAAAGAATCTGTGTGGCACGAGCTCTCTATCAAAATACCAACATTGTCTTCTTGGTAAGAATATGGCCTTTACTTTTATTTCTACTTCTTTTTACCTTCTAGAGTTTCGCTCATGGCTGCCTTTCTTCATTTTCAAAAAATTATTACAGTCTAGTTACTACCTGTGTTGTCTTTTCTTTCCCTTCCTTTGACCTCCCATCTCCTTCCCTCCCTCCTTTCTACCTTTTCTTTCTTCCTCATTTCTTTCCATTCTCTCTCCCTCCATTTCTTCCTTCTTTCTTTCCATCTATCAATACTTAGTGAATGTCCTCAGTGCCATTTTCTGTGCTGGATAGAAGAAACAAAGAATAAAAAGACACTATTCCTATCTATAAGGATCTTGCTTGTACAAAGAATTACTTGAATGGTTTTACATTTTGCTCTAATTAAACTTTATCACATTAGTCTTTATACAATATCAAAGCCAAATGGAAACATTATAATGAGGTATCAAGTTTGTTATTTTGAAGATCTATGACATCTGCAAATATGCTGTGTATCACTGAATATATTTCTAAGAAGTTATCTCCAAAAAATATATTTATACAAAGTATATACTACTTAAACATATTAATCGAATATAGGAAAGAATATAGTGAGAACTCTATATGTGTATATATTCTTGAAATGAAAAATTAGTCATTAGTCCAATTGTCCATTTGGCAAATTCTCTTGCTTTTTTATTCTTTTTTAAATTAAAAGAAAACCTTTTTTTAATATTTATTTTTTAGTAATTGTTAAATGTATTAGGGTGACATTGGTTGGTAAAAATTACATAGGTTTCAGGTGTTCATTCTACACTACATTGTTTATACATTGCATTATGTGCTCACTACCCAGAGTCAGTTCTCTTTCCGTCACCGTATGTTTGATGCTCCTTCCCTCCTCCCCCACCCCTCTCCCTGCTTACCCTCAGGTGATATTTTGCTTTCTTTAAAGGGAGTATTTCCCAAAATGCTAATATACAAACTGAGTCTTGAGGAATAATTCCCAGTCCATTTAAACCTAGATTTTAAAGTCATATAAAAGGTTACATTTGACTGTAATACCAAGATGCCCCATAATGAAACCATGGAATATAAATTAAAGCGACCATTATTAAAGACTCTCTCTGATCTAGGCATGATTGTAAGTACTTTATACACATTAATTTACTTAATTCTCACACTAACTCTGTATTTTGGGCATTATGGTTATTATTGCTATTTACAGATAAGGATACCGAGGCCTTGGGAGATAACTTATCCAAAGTCACACAGCTAGTAGCAGTGAAGCAAGGATGATGACCCAGGTGGCCTAATTCCATTGCCTGTATTCTGAACCACCACACTGTCCCTTATTGAGAGACTACTGGAAGTCACTAAACTCTACTGTGATGTTTTAAAGAGATTAGCACTATATTAATCTACCACAGCTTTATTTATGAGAAAATAATGATAAAATAACACCTTTAAAATACTTTACAAAGACTTCTACAATGCTACTTTATTCAATCTTTGCAGCAATCCTGTGCACTCTCTGACAGGTCTTTTCATTATCCATATTTTACAAATGAAGTGATTGAGTTTGAAAATTTGCCCAGTGTTGGAGAGTGGTGGAGTCACGACTAAAATGTGGGCCTCTTAATTTAGAGAAAATGGACTTTTCATCATGCCTTCTAGTCAGAATTTTATAGACATCCTTTCTCCTTGATCTTGTCAGCTATTTAAGTCCTCTATTGAATTTTATAGTTTAGTATTGTATTCTTCAGCTTTATGATTTCTGTTTGGCACTTTTTTATATTTTCTATTTTGTTGTGGAAATGCTCACTTTTTTCATGCATAGCCCTTCTGACATCAGTGATCATCTTTATGATTGTTACTTTGAACTCTATATCAGGTAAATCACTTATCTCTATTTGATCAAAATTAGTTTATAGAGATTTATCTTGTTCTTTTGTTTGGAACACATTCCCTTGTTTCTTCATTTCTCTAGAAGAACATTATATAGAACAAGCACCTCTTCCCAGTCTTAACAGACTAGTTGCCTATAGATGAACCTCTTCAATCAGTTCACTCCAAGCCCCTGGTTGCCTCTTAAGCCTTTGTGATTGTCCAAACCAGCAGTCCTCAACCTTTTTGGCACTAGGAGCTGGTTTCATGGAAGACAATTTTTTCATAGACAGGGTCAAGGTGAGGGTGGGTGAAGGGGTGGAATTGCATGCAAAGTTCACAATAGGGTTTGCGCTCCTATGAGAATGTAATGCTGGGGAAGCCGGGATGGCTGAGTGGGTTAAGCGCTCACTTTGCAGTGCTGGGGACTGAGGATCGAATCCCGGCCCCGGCCCGTGCGGAACTGGGAGCTCCCCCAGTTCAGTTCTCTCTCTGTCTCTCTCTGTCTCTCTGTCTCTCTCTCTCTGTTAATAAACAATTAAAAATAAATAAATAAATATTAGAATGTAATGCTGCCACTGATCTGACAGGAGGCAGAGCTCAGTCTGTAATGTGAGTTATGGGGGGGGGCAGGGGGGGGCTGTAAATACAGATGAAGCTTTGCTGGCTCACCCACTGCTCCCCTACTGCTGTGTGGCACAGTTCCTAACAGGCCATGGACAGGTATTGGTTGAGGATTGGGGACCCCTGAGCCAAGCCACCATTTGTTCCTAGTAGCTCCCAGTAGCCTGTGGTGTGCTAAGACCCATCAGTATCCCAAAGGGGAAGGTTGGAGTCAGCACCTAGAGGCAGACTAATTAGAATCTGGCCCCTTAGGTAGCAGCTGGTAAAGTATTCATTGAAACACTTTCCAGAGAGAAACTGGAAGATTGGCCCTTTTGCTTAGTATATAGTCATGGGTGGGAAGATACTCCTGTACCTGTTTTAAAACTGCTTCTTTCTTCGTTGTAGACCTGTGGGATTTGTGAATGCAAACCCCATTGGCTATCAGAGCTAGGTGATTTGGGGGCCTGTCCCTTGGGTGGCAGCCATAAAAGTTGGGACACCAAATGGATGAGGAATTAGGGAGATACTAGAAATTCTGTTTTACTGTTGGAGTGAGCTGGAGAGAGAAGGCAGGGCAAGTGTTTAATAGTTCTTTCAGACTCAAAGAAAGGTCTACATCAGCACCTATATTTATTCCAATTAGAAGCTGGACCCTCAGGTAAGATTGTAAAGTATACAGTCAGAACTCCATCCAGGGAAAGGCTGAGAGATGTGCATTTGTCTGCTCCCTCTGTGCTGAGCCCAGAAGGGATAGTCATGGTAGGTTTTCATGTGCTTTGTTAACTGCTTCATTGTTTGCTATAGTCCTATGTCAGTCATAAATGCGAGCCCTGTCGGCTTCCATTGGATGCAGTCATAAACGTCAAGGCATTAGATGTGTGGTCCTAACCCTTAATTCCTCAGGGAGACTCTGGGAGTTTGGGGTTCCTCCCTAATTGTAGGGTGCTCTGCCAATGTAAGCTTTATGGTAAGAGTGTGTCTCAACCTTTCCTACCCATTTAGAGGTGGGTATTTTCTCAGTTGCCCAATGTGTAGAAGTCACTTGACTGATTTCTGGATTTCTCTCAGATGGAATTTCTCTTTATGTAGCTGTGTATTTGGTACATCCAGCAGCCTGCTATCCTGGCCCAGAGGCTGTGCCTGTTTTTATCATCTAAAATTCCACTACTCCAATTACTGGTTTTTTCTTTGTTTTAGTCTATTGTTAAAGGTTGTCAAAAAATGCTGGTTTTTGAACTTGATTCTATATCATATAAAAATTCAAAGTACTTTGAATATTGTTATTTACTATTTAAAAAGATTTTTAAGTGAAATAAAAAATAAAAGCTTCATATTATTTTAATTTTTTGAGAATTTAACATTATATGGAATCTTTTTATAAATTGGAACTAAGGGGTAATTTTTTTGTTATTTATGTTTCTACTTTTTAGAGGAATTAAGTTACATAAAGAGTATAGAAAATTTTTACCTCCTTTCTATTTCACTGGTTGTAGGATGACCCATTCTCTGCCCTGGACATTCACTTGAGTGATCACTTAATGCAGGAAGGAATTTTGAAATTTCTCCAAGATGACAAGAGGACACTCGTTCTTGTGACTCATAAATTACAGTACCTAACACATGCCGACTGGGTGAGAGCGCTAGAAGAAGTTTTATTAATTTTTCCATTATAGCTGCATAAATAAATAAGGACACTAAGAAATGCTTTCTGAGCTAAAGGTAATTCATTTGGCTGAATAAGGATGCTTGTCACAGTTCTGCTAATATGTGTTTTCCTTAGATTATAGCCATGAAAGATGGAAGCGTGCTAAGAGAAGGGACTTTGAAGGACATTCAAACCAAAGATGTTGAGCTCTATGAACACTGGAAAACACTCATGAATCGACAAGATCAAGAATTAGAAAAGGTAAGTGTTTATCCTTTTAAAGAGTTCAGAGTCCAGTTCAAAAGAGTAAGGAATATGAGGCTGTCTGGAAAGTATCCAGCCATATACTCTAAAAAATAGAGGCATTTATGGCTATATATTTTTGGGACAACCCTCATATATTACATAATTACAAAATTGTAAGGAAGTATTTAAATTTAATATTTGATAATTTTTACTTGAAATTGAAAGTAATTGTATGTTTATATATCATTAGCAAATAGGCTGTTTTGAAACTATAAATTTCTAATGATATCATTTGGATGAAGTATTTTCATGTTTTTAGAGGATTTTTATTTGAATTTGAATCATGTTGCAATTATACATGAGCTTAAAACTTAAACAAACTACATACTGACAGATGGTTCATTCTTTTTTTTTTTTTTAAAGAAGTGACATCTTTTATTGATTGATTGATTGATTGATTGATTGTTTTGACAGAGAGAGAGAGAGAAAGAGAGAGAGAGAGAGAGAGAGAGAGAGAGAGAGAGAGAGAGAGACAGAGAGAGAACTGAACTGGGGGCACTCCCCAGTTCAGCATATGGGTCCGCACGGGCCGGGGCCAGGATTCGATCCTCGGTCCCCGGCAATGCAAAGTGAGCACTTAACCCACTGAGCCATCCCGGCTTCCCCTGGGTGGTGGTTTATTCTTAATCTTATTTATCCTTATGTGTTATTTTTCTCATCTGTAATATGAGAATATTTTCATTCAACACCAACAAATAGAGGGTCATGAACAAAATAAAATCTAATTTTGAAAAATGGAAGATTATGAGCTGTTAGGTATATATAGGATAAAGTTAAGGGTGAAGACAGGCAATCAGAAAGAAATATAATAAAATTTTGGAGA
>PVKE010013944.1:0-35724 GCA_004027555.1 Craseonycteris thonglongyai | reverse complement strand
ATACATGCAAATGCATATCTTCAAGAAATTTAAGTATTTAAAGAGATAAAAGTAATTTCTAAGGATTTAAACTGAATTAAGTTTAACATACATGATATAAATAGACTCTGTCAATGACCCATTTTTTAAAGATTTATTTTATTGTTTTTGACAGAGACAGAGAGAGAGAGAGAGAGAGAGAGAGAGAGAGAGAGAGAGAGAGAGAGAGAGAGAGAGAGAGAGATACAGAGAGAACGGGGAGGGCCCGGACCAGTCTCCATAGTTGAACATCATCAGTTTTTGACATGGTTTTGTTCCACACAGGTGGGCGGGGTCTGCATGGGGTGGGAGCTGGGCTCCCGGCCTCCTTCATGGGAGGCACACCCCCTCGAGCCAGGGGCTGAACCAGGGTGGGGGCAAGAACCGAACTGGGGGCCTCCCGCATGATAAGCACACCCCAGTTCACCATATGGGTTTGCATAGGCCGGGACCAGGGCCAGGATTTGATCCTTGGTCCCAGGGGCTACAAAGCAAGAGCTTAACCCACTGAGCCATCCTGGCTTCCCCCAGTGACCCATTTATAATGCCACCCTGCTCAACTGGAAATTCATAGCACTATTCCAGTCAATTGCATCACACTTAAATAGATAGTCCAAAGTCATAACCAATAAAAATTCTATTCATAGTATGAATTGGCTGTCACTGTACAGACCTCATCAATGACTGGTGGTCTCCTTACTGATGAAAACTATTCAACAAAAGTCTCAAGTCTAAGAGAATTCTTTTGCATGGGCTTGTTTATGTTAAAGCACACACACATAGTATAAAGGAGATAAATGCTCTTACAAGTTGAAATATACATCTTTAAATAACACCTTAAAATTTTATTTGTGAAAGCTAAAGAGGATAAATTGAACCTCTGTTGTGGGCTGGTGTTTTTCCCTGAATTTCTGCTAGGTTGGGACCTTGTAGTGCTTTAATAAAATGTTTTTAGAGTGGTCCATGATTGATTACAACACATACTTCTGCTTAAACAGAGCACATGGTCAGTGAGTACTAAGTATAAATCAAAGTCCTGTTCACGTATAAGAAATTCACTTAGAGAAATGCATGCAGACTACCAATGGGATTTTATTAATCTATGTGAAAGAAACCACTGTAGATCCTAAGAAAATTGTGAACTTGAAGAGTTAAAAGGTAGGGCAAGTCTGTGTGAGGAGCAGAATGGAATTTCTGGATAGATGAAGTTTGTTTGTTTTTATGTAAGACCTTTCCTGTAAGGTTAATACTGGCAGCTGGAGTGATTTGATCACAAGACAGGTTTCCTTTCACAGGGCACTTTTCTTTCTCAGTGGTTGGTCTCTAAGGTGCTAAGTAAAACTGTACATGAAATGATATAATCCCTGCAGATCCATATAGAAGAAAAGTTTCTCCACTTTTCGTAGAGTTCCTTGAAGGAAAGAAATTGTTCTTCAGTTCTATTTGATTCTCAGAACGATTCTGAACATTTGGGGAGCATAAATTGTTATAGATGTGACAGGCAGATTGATGGACTGATGCATTGTTTAAACTACAGGCATGTATGATTCTAATACCAATTACTTTTTGCAGCATATCTTGTCACTTCCAGATGTATGAGGAGCTGTTACTTTTTTTTTTTTTTTACAGTCATAGCATAGTACATCATGAAGTGTCCATAGTGCCCCTGCTCACCACAGTCAAGTCTTCTGCTCAGTATATTAATTTATTCTTTCATTGAACTAAGAGTCACTGCCTTTTCACTCTGTAATAAGCTCTGGGCAGAACCTCAATGTCGCACATGGCTCTTTCCAGCGAGTACTTCATAACCACAATGGGAGAGACAGACAAGATAAATTCACGACAGAAGTCTCCGCTGGGTGATTTAAGAGCACAGAGCTTCCAGGACAAAAAGGGCAGAGCACTCCTTCCTGGGCACTATATTCTGATGCCTCATAATAAACATTTTGCCTTGAACAAAAGTAACCAGTTTCTTTGTGATTTCAAATAGAGAGCATAAACTATGATTGAACTTTTCTAGAAGATGTATTACAGGAGAAATTATACTATAGCTACCTTGGTGCTTTGGATCACACTTTGGTCCACATAGCCCATGGAATAAGAAATCATGTTAATAAAAAAAAAAAAAAAAATTGGTTCCAGTACTGTGTTATATATTTAAAATAATATAGCCACTAAGAGAGAAATGCACGCTTTTGGCTTTGTATTGTATCTTCTCTGCCAAGAGCTCATTAAATATGAAATATGTAATTGTGTAAATTAGGAAATAGACCGCAACAGAAAACAACAAGTGCAGACCCTCAGCCCCACCCCTGAGAGGCAGGTCAGCGTTCTATGGTGTGATGAGTTCTGAGCTGCTCTGCCTTCTGCTCCAGGCCGTGGCTGACACTGATGTACTCATATTTTAAGGGCAAGAGGAAGGTCAGAGGCTGAAAGCCTCTGCTCTCTGGGTCGTGCTTAGAGCCACAGAGCCCGGGTATTTGCACTGACAGCTCGCCCTACAGTTTGTGTTCCAGGCCAACTAATGAAAAGTGACACAAAGTCTAACGGACACATCTTAGCTTTTTATCCCTTCTAGGAATCCTGCCTACAAAAGTATTTAGCACAAAGGGGCAAAGAGCCAGAGACAAGAATTGGAACAGCAATAATTACTTCAAAATAAATACATATGTAGACAAGATATTATAGCCATAATATATTGTTACATGAAATAGCAAAATAGAATCTATGGTATGATACTGTTTTTTTTTGCAAAATTAAGTACACACCCTGGCATAGAGGCTTAGAAGGATATATATATATATATATATATATATATATATACACATATATATATATATATATATATATAAATTGTTAACAGAGCATATGATTAGAGAAATGACAGAAGCTTTGATTTATGCTACATTTTAATTAATGTGATGGGGAGAAATATACAGTCCTGTTTAACTGTATTGATCAAGTCCTATTTGTTAAGTTGAGTGCTCATATGTATATAGCACTTATTTTATTACACATAGTATGCTCTATGTATTAACTAATTAAAAAATTAAAATCCAAATTCGTCTAGGACTCATAGTAGCAAAAACATAGCCTTATGCTTTAATACAGTCAATTTTAACTCTAGGAATACCACTAGTTATTTGACAGAGTGACTCACAGATTATGGAAACCTCATAATTGTCAAATAATTGTGCTATTGTAGAAAACTTGAAGGTCTCTGTTCACTCTAGAATCAGCAATTCCAAAGGTTTGACCTAAAATATTCAACCGGAACTATCTTGTAGCATAGGTGATAAATAGAAACAAGAAAAACAACCCTCGATAAATCTTGTTTCTCTTTCACTTAGTAACACAGTTAACATAAATTTAATATATGTGCACCGCACGTTTTGAATGTATTATTTATTTATTTATTTAGGCACATTTTATTTTCCTATATTAAATGTATTTTTTAATGAAATACATTCTATGGTTATTTCCCTGAAACTAATAATTTAAACAATGCAGACAAGCAAACCCGTTTGGTCACATTTACAGATAAGTACACAGAAATGATTTTTTCTATTTTTTTCTATTTTTTTTTAGTACATAAAGGAAATAAAAACATAAGCTGTGACAAGAAAGGCCATAAGGAATTTGCCCAGTGTGAGATTATCTGCCATCTAATATATCAAATGATCAAATACTGCTAAAAGAGACTGTTTAAAAAGAGAGGAGAATAGAAATAACCTAACTTCCATTCCTAATTCCTTATTTGACCAAATTATTAGCTAGTATCATGTTATGTATGTGTTTGTTTGCTTTACAGTGCTGAAATGTAAAACTTCTTTTTTATGTTTAATTTTATATTCTTCTCGATTAGCTATCCATTTTTGATGTAGCTCTAGGTCCATGCAAAATTCAAAGAATGCAGTCCATGCTGCCTTCCACATAATGAACTCCAATACTTAGTCCATCTGTGGTTCATTTTGTAGAGCATTTTATCTCTGTGACATACAAAATGTGGAGGCTCCTGATCTCCAAAGCAGATCCAGAACTCTGCTCTACTTGGGTGGCTTTGATGCAGGCCTTGGCCCCCACCAAAAAAAAAAAAAAGTTTAATTGATGTGGCAAAGTCGTTTCCCAGAGAGATGTGCATACTCCCAACTGATAGTGAAGGCAGTTTTCAATCCCAGCTTGACTTAAATGTGTATGTCTGGGGTTGTTTTTTATTTTAGAGGCCATGGAATAGTTTAGTGAATGACAAATATTTCTTTCACTGGGTATTGCAATGTTAAATTCTTCCTTATTCCTATTAAGATCTGAGTTTTGTTTTCTCAACTCTTCTAGCTACTTTAAACTGGCATCAGGAGCTCTACAAGCGAAAGCATCCAATTCAGAGGCCTAAGAAAAGTGTTCTAGTTCCTTGACGCCACTAGTAAACCAAATAAAAACATTAGGCCATTTTCAACTAAATTAACACGAGAAATAATCACAGGAAGTAATCTACTATTGTTGGGGCTGCATTTCAGACAGAAGATAAAAATGGAATGAACTGGAAATAGCTCAATTCATTTACACGGAGTCCTCTGGGACAGAAATGGACCCATTTGCAACCATGCACAGCAGTGGCGTATATGCTGATGGGAAAATGTACACAGATGCCAAATGGGTGCATTAACCCCCCCTTGGCACTGTTAATGTAGACATGCCCTTAGGGATCCTTATAAGACCCATCTGTTCAGTCAAGCATTTGCTTAATTGTGTCAAACTGGCAAATGCTGTGTTAGTTAATAGATAATAGATATGTAAATGCCATTTGTGTTCTTGTGCATATGCCCAGGGGCTTTACAATAAATACATCCCATTTTTAAAAATAATTTTCTGTTGGGGATAAAATGATAGTCTTGCTGGCAGTAACAGTTCTTCCCATGATAGTCCAAATTATTATAGCATTTAATCGCTTATAATGTTAAAATATTGTCATTGAGAGATTTTGGGTACCACTGCATATTCTGAGAATCTTGATTACCACACTAATTATTTACCTCAGGCTTTCTGAAATGAGATGACATACCTGTGTCCCCTTATCTTACACGTTCCCCAAACATGTACTAAGTGATGTGGTTCAGTGAGAAGAGTATGGCCTCTGAAGCTAGTTCAACTTGAGCACTCATCACAAATTTAGTTGATCTCTTATATTTGGGTCTTAGTTCTCTCTTAAGAAACTGGAGGATAATTTGGTCCCATAGGATCATGGGGAATCGGAGAAATAGAATCACCAAACACATAACAGACCTTCAGAACAAATGCATTCCCTTCACATACTCCATCAGTTCATAAGACTTTGAGTTATACGTTCAGAGGGATTAGACTATGTCTTGTTTTAAGCTGTGGGTGACACCACTAACTGACAAGTGTTAAGAATTAAGTTCTTAATACCCCTTTCCCCTTCTATGATGCAAAACTATTATCAATGACACTCTTGACAGCCTTGAGGGAAATGCATGTCAACATGTTCTAGTAAAAGTTAGATTGACAGTTCAGAAAAACGGCAGTCCTCTCTAGGTTTTATGACAGGAAATCCTTACAGCATCTTTTCTACCTTTAAGAGTCTTTAAGAGTCTCTTTCCCTTGTACTTCACTCATAGAGAGAAAAATCTTCAGCCCATATAGAGCATGAAATACTTAGGTGGGCTCTGACTACCTCTCTAGGTGTTTTGAAATACTAAACCAATTTTGATAATGACAGCTCATCTACTAAAGGTAATTATTGGCCACTTTTTATTCCCTTTATACTGACCACATTACTTCTGTTCTTCTTAGAGGTTGAAAACAAGTGTTGCTTAGGAACACTTGTGTTCCTTAGGAACAAATTTTCGTATATAGACCAATGTCATGCTACCTGAGGAAAAACGGAGACCCCAATTTCTTTCCCATTAAGGTTCAATGGCGTTTGATCCTACGTGCCTGAGTGAAATGGCACGGACTATATTGGCAGCAGAATTAGATGCTAAGGGTCTGAAGCAGGGACACAGCCCTTGGTAGAAGAAACCTAGACGTGCTCTGAGCTAGTTAGAGGGGGTGAGTTCAGGAAGCAGCTTTCTGATGAGGCTGGATGGCTCTCTGGCCTTGGGCTCCCTATCACTGTAGATCTGCTTCATACACAAAAGTTGTGTTCGTGAGGGTAAGTAGCATGGCTCAGTAGAAGGTAACAATCTCTACATTTAACACCAGAGAGACCAGGGTTCTTTTCTTTTTGCACCATGAGCAACCCCTGCTAAACCAGGAATGTCATCACCACAGCCATGGGGAGAGCTGACGTGAAACAGGCTGACAGTTCTGTCTTCGAGATAAATCATCAGTTTCCACGCACTGGCAGAGAGAACATGGAGGTTGGCAGCACTAAGCAGGGAGTAGTTCCAAGATGGCAGCCTGCCAGTCATGAGTGACACCAAGTCTGCATGTGGCTAGCATCTTGCTGTGGCCCCTGCAGAGGGCAAGGAGACCTTGACCCTGTTGGGATAAGCGTGGGAGGACTTGCCTTAGTCAGAGGCCAGCAGTAAGGCAGGGGCCTGCTGTTTGGTGTTCTCCAGCAGGGATGGTGATGGTGCTAGTAACTGAAGGTGAAAATCTGAGGATCCTGTTTGGGTCAAAATACCCCTTTCCAGATTTAGAAGCAGCATTTCTAGCATGCTCACTTAATCTGGGTCTCTAGCATCGATAGTGATTCTCTAAAGGGGTTCATGCTACAGTGCTAAGAAAAAACGACCTGCACTGACTTTGTAAGACCTTTGGAGAGTAAGACTGTCCCAGCAAGACTGACCTTGAGACTAAATGGAAGGTGATATTCCAGTACCACAATGGGGCATAGAGGTCAGACTAACTTTATTATTTTAAAGATTATGGAGCATACACAACTATTTTTTTTTTTTTAATTTAAAAAGGAGATATAGGGGAAGCCGGGATGGCTCAGTGGGTTAAGCGCTCACTTTGCAGCCCCGGGGACCTAGGAGGATCAAATCCTGGCCCCGGCCCATGTGGAACCATGTGCTGAACTGGGAAGCTCCTCCAGTTCAATTCTCTCTCTGTCTCTGTATCTCTCTCTCTCTCTCTCTCTGGCAAAAACAATAAAAAAAAAAAAAAGGATCAGCTTAAAAAAAAAAGTGGGGGTATAAAGTGTTGAAATGAAGATGAACAATAATACAACAAAGCAACAGAAATCTTTTGAACTCAATCTACCTTTCCTCTATTCTACATGAAATAATACCAAAACTTCTTATGTAATTCTAAACTCTACCCATGTGTATTTCCTCACCTGCCAATTTTAAAAGGAAAATATGGGATGCTTTTGTGTTGCCTATTTTTTTTCCATGTGGTCTTAAAGTGTCAGTTGTTTAGCATTTTGTAAACAAAGAAAAATGATTACTAAATCAAGATTAAATCACACCTCCAGGGACACATAGTTCTGGGGAGTATCTTACATTAGTTACCTATTACCGCAGAAAACCACACAAAAGGGTTGTGCTGGAAACCTCGGTGGCTCTTGTACTGGGCACACCTGGAATTTTGGAGCCAGAATGGGCCCAAGATGACCCCACTATATTGGGGGCACATGAGGAAACTGTTCTGACAATATCCTTTCAATTTTTTTAATGCTTTTGTACCAGCTCTCAGCAACTAGTATCTTTCTTAAGTATTATTACAAGGTGTTATTGACACACCTTTATTTCCTATATAGCCCTCAATCTCATGTTACTTTCAAGCTGGTTTTTGTTTTTTGTTTTTTTGTTTTCTGGCTGGAGGGACTAGAGAGGAAATGATTTGATTTTCCGATGCAGTAATCTTTGTCATTCTTTCATCAGCTCTGCTTGAAATGTGTAGTTTCATTTTTAGGTCATCTCTTGTTTCGTGTATCTGATCATATGATAACTGAAAGAAGCAACTGGCATTTCAACATTCTCCCTGAAAGCTTCGTTAGGCAAATCTAACAGTTCATACTGGCTTCTACCTTCCAAATTATCATAGTCAACCTCTTGGTCAATAATTGTGCCACTAAACAACAGAGAACACCTTTTCCTTAGCCTCTGGTCATTTTGTCAGGGCTCTTCTAGTCTTTAGTAGCAGCCTTTCTTCTAGATTCTTCTTCTCTCCAGGTCCCTAAGACAAGGTCACATGCCCACTTCATTCTTCCATTGCTTGTTAATGGGGTCTCAGAAGAAGCTCCTCAGGGGTCAATGCACTGTACAAACTGCTTTAATATTTTATCTGATATGCATGGGATACAGTTTTAGAGTCTTCTCATCCTCATTCTTCAGATGGTCTGTTTCTTCTTCTAATATTCTTTATTCCTTACAGACTAAGTGGTCCTTCTGATTGAAGACAATATTATTTTTCATCATATCTGTTCCCTAAAGTAATAGTTATTGTTATTTCAGAGGACAAACATATGTGGCAGTTCCATTGGTTTCCTTGGTGTGCACTGGAGTTATTAATATTTACTTTATGAGTGGGTGGGGATATTGATGGTATAATGGCTCATGGGGTTAAAGTCCTTCTCAGGAGTCCCTCTTCACCAAGCTAGGCAGCACCTTAGAAATATCAGGCCATCTCAGGCTCACCATGGCAACCACAGGTAAACGTGTCCCATTCCTGATGTAGACTTTGATTTCTGTTGCACTGTTTTTTTGTTGTTGTTGTTTTTTCTAGCGTCCCATGTTGGATAGTAAGACAGATACCCTGGTCAGTAATTTCAATGCCACAAAGACAATGGCCTAATAGAACATATTTTGCTGCTGAGAAGCCTTTACTGGAGAAAATCAATGGAAACAAAAAATATTGTGTGTGTGGCCTCCACTGTCATATCAGTATGCAATACAGGTGCCCAGTGTTCAGTAGGACTAAATGTAGATTCTAAGAGAGGAGGCTGGCTTTTGAGCAGTGGGGATTTGGGGATTGTATGATTGGAGAAGAGCCAGTTCCTTTTCTAGTGTGTTGAGCAGCTGAAGTTCCACCCTGGACAGTGGAAGTGTCCAACACAATAGAACTTCAGCATTCACAGTAAAAGGATCACTAGCTAGAGTACATTCTATAGGCTGCAGCATTTATCACGTGGTGGAAAGGTGACCTGATTTCTCACCTCATTTGACTACCATTTATAGCATTTTATTATTGCCAATTTCCATAGCCTATTAGAGGAAGCCTATAGTGGGAGGGAATCAGTGTTGGGCAGGTTAAAGATCTACTTTCATTTTCATGCAGTAAAACTGGAATACGTTTTACAATGTAACTTAGAAACATATGAGATAGCTGGATGAACTTTAGCAATCTCTAGTTCAATATTCACATGGCAGAGTAAAAATAAAGATACAAATTTCATCAAATTCTGTGTGTCAGTTCAGATCCTCCTGGAAGATGATGCCAAGATGGGATTAGACATGCAAGAACTTTTATGTGGAAATGCCTGCCAAGGATAAAGGAAAAGAAGCAGAAATAGGCAGGGCACACGTTCAGACTATGACGCATGTCTGATGCTTCTGAAAGGGGAGAGAAAAAGAAGGATTGGGTAGAAAGAGCTTTATGCATTTCTAAGTTTTTTTAGCCAGGATGGTGGGGTGTGCCCAAGCAACTATTGTCATTATAAGTAGATTTAGCAAATAAAAATATAGAACATAGAGTTAAATTTCAGATCAATAGCAAATAATTTTTAGTTTAAGAACTCCCCAAATATTGCATGTATACCTACACTAAAAAATTACTAATTGTTGACCTGAAATTCAAATTCCATTGGGTGTCTTGTATTTTATTCAGCAACCCTAATTATTGGACAACCCTAATTAAAACAATTCCCTGTCAGGCAGGAATGGACTGCCACTGGGCTTTGTCACTGGGGGGAAACAACCAAAGGAAGTAGACCTTGATACAAACATAGTGTGAATGAGAGAGGTAGCAGCTGGGGCTATCAGTCAAGTGTGTTCCTCACAGTAGGTTATCCTGAGAGAGGTTTGAGCAGCATGATTGCACGGCTGCACAGACTTGCTAGACAATGTGCAGATACGTATTTGGAGCACTAACTGTGCATTCCACAAAGACTGCAGACACCTAGTGGGCTGATGTGTGACTCTGCCTAGGAAACCTAGAGGGCAAGGATGGCTGGCTAGCTGCTAGTGGGTGAGTCTAAAAGGAAGTGACTGCTTTGAAGGTCCTTCACTTCCGATTGTTCTGGCAAAGATTGTGTGTGCGTTTTCTTTTAATATATCTTTATTTATTTATTTATTTATTTATTTTTGACAGAGAGAGAGAGAGAGAGAGACAGAGAGAGAACTGAACTAGGGGAGCTCCCAGTTCAGCATATGGTTCCGCACGGGCCGGGGCCGGGATTCGATCCTGGGTCCCCGGCGCTGCAAAGTGAGCACTTAACCCACTGAGCCATCCCGGCTTCCCCTGTGTGCGCGTTTTCTGTGGCAAGGATGAGTCAGAAAGAGAATGAGGACAGTGTAGGTTAGTCTTACTCGTAAATGCTGTCAGTCAAAGATGAGAGGATAGATACTAGAGTGCAGTGAAATCATCCATGAATAGGGGCCCGGAAAGAATTCAACAACCAAGACACATCACTTGACTCAAGGAGGCACCAGTGAGAGGCTGCAGTTACCTCCAGAATTATTAAAATCTCTCTATAAGTCACATTGTGCTGTGGCAACAAATAGTCCCCAAATCTCAAAGGCTTATAATAGCAAAATATATGTATCACTCTTGATACAATATGGCTGCACTGTTACTACAGCCTGGATTGACTGAGTGCTTGAAAGGGCTTCTAAGCATGCGTCTTTTCATTCCAGAATCTAAATTGGAAATGCAGCAATATGGAGGATACCCTGTTCTCCTGGGAGGCAAAGACTCTAAGAGGGTGAGCTGAATGATACATGTTCAGTAAAGCCTCCAAGCAGAACTGTTTATCCTGTCCCACTTCCCCTTTCCCATGCTCAAATTGAGCTGTGTGGCCCAGCCCAAAGCCACTGGGATGAAGGACCCATTGAGAAGTCCTATGAAGTAACAGGATAAAGGGCTCAGATAAATAATCCTTTCGGGGAAGCCAGGATGGCTCAGTGGGTTAAGCGATCCCTTTGCAGTGCTGGGGACCGAGGATTGAACCCCGGCCCGTGCGGACCCATGTGCTGAACTGGGGAGTGCCCCCAGTTCAGTTCTCTCTCTGTCTCTGTATCGTTCTCCTCTCACTCTCTCTCTGTCAAAAACAATAAAAAATAAATAAATAAATTATAAATAATCCTTTCATAAGGAAAGTACAACTATTTTGGAATTATTATGGGTTGAAATGTGTCCCCCCAAAATAGTATATTGGAGCCCTAACCCCTAGTACCTCAGACTGTGTTCTTAGTCATAGCATCTTTACAGGGGCAACCAAGTTACAATGAGGTCATTAGTCAGTGCCCTAATCCAATGTGACTGGTATTCTTATAGAGAGGACATTGGGACACAGAGAGACATGTTCAGGGAGAACAGCACATGAAGCTGAAGATTGTCTCGGGTAGAGATCAGGGCAGTGCCTGTTTACAAGCCTGTAAACAACAATGATTGCTGACAATCCACCAGGAGCTTGGAGAGAGGCAAGGACCAGTCCTCCTCACAGCCCTCTGAAGGAAGCAACTCAGCCGATACCTTGATCTCAGACATTTCTGTTGTCTAAGCCACCAGTTCATTGCAGCAGTCCTAGCAAGCTAAGCTAATCAGGTGCAAATCACTGGCAGAAACTGTTAAGTTTTAAAAGTCCGAGAGACCACCCAAGCCACAGATCATCTCCACAGATCATGAAAAAGAAAAGCTTTCTTATTCCTGTTCCCTTTCTCTGTACTCCTTTTGGCGGTCCAACCTTGAAGATTCAGTAACAATAGAACTGCTTGTTTAACTGGGGCTGGAAGAAGCCTCTAATCGACATCAGATTCAGAGTTTTGATTATAACAATAGACAATTGATTGCTGAATTTAGACCCGTGTGTTGAGACCAGAAATCTTTGTAATTCCTAATAATAGAAATGACAAGGGCTTTGCTAAATTTTTTTTTATGAGGGTAAACAGCAAAAATTAGGCCTTAGAGCAAGTTTAAAGAGACAATAAAAAACAAAAAGTAAAGCAGCTATAATTATATTCAAGAGTTGTGCATGTTTGAAGAAACACTTATTTTACAAATGAAGCAACTTGGATTTAAAGAATGTAAATGAGTTGCTTAAGGTCAAACAACTAATTAGAGGCAGAGCAGGGACTACATCCAGGCTGTTCCTGTCCCTGTTTCATTTCCACTAGACTCTGCTGACTTGCTTTGTAGACTGCAGAATTATTTTCAACTATCAGAAGTGCCTTACTTTTATTGGAAAATGGTTTTGCAGTTCCTCAAATTGTTAAACGTGGAGTGACCATATGACCCAGGAATTCTATACTTAGTTATATACCAAGAGAAATGAAAACACATGCTCAACTAAATCTTGTACACAACTGTTCATCCTTGTGTAATTATCAAAAAAGTGGAAGCAACCCTAATGTCTATCAAGATGATGAATAGAGAAAATGTGATGTGCCACACAATGGAGTATTATTCAGAGATAAAAGGAAATGAAGTGCAGACACCTTCTACCACATGGATGAACCTTGAAAACACTCTAAGTGAAAAAGCAAGTCACTAAAGACCACACATTATGTGAATCAATTTACATGAAATGTCAAGAACAGGCCAATATGTAGATATGAAAGTATCTACTCCTGGAGAGTATGTGGGATATAGGGAACGGCAACTAATGGACACAGAGATTCCTTTTGGGTTAACTAGAATGTTCTGAAATTAGTGGTGATTGTAGAACAACTCTATACCATTGAATTGTGCAATTTAATGGGCAAATTTGTGATATATGAGCTATATAGGTCACTATAGATGTTTAAAAAAGAACTGTGTTTTCTCTAAAGTGAAATCATTCAACATTTTAATATTTAATTTTTATTGAACAAAAAAGAAACATTTGGATTTTTCATGACTTTAATCCCTCCACAATTTGTTCTCTTTTGGTCTGCAACTGACACAAAACTTTAGAATGTACTCAGGAAAGTGTGGCATTTACCATACTTTAATGCAAAGAGGGCAGCTTGTCAGCTTATCTAGAAGAAATTGCGTTGAGCTTTTCACACTAAAAGCTACGTATTTTCCCTGCTCTAACATGTTAGTAACCTGAATTTATATCTCACCCTCTTTACCATCTCAGCAGCTCATTTATTCATGTCTCATCAGTTAGTGAGAACCTACTTCCTCTCAGCAGATATCATTCATGAGTTAAGACATAAAATGTAGCACTTTTATACTGGAAGAAATAATGACCTTTAGATACGGAAAAAAGTGTAGAATGGTAATTGTTTCTCCTTCCAAATGCTGTCAGAATCACGTGAGGATACTACAGAATCTTAAGAAGTGTAACTTTCAAAATATCATATCCATTTCTTCATCAAGTTATGAAGGTTAACTCTTCATAATTTGATGTATCTGTAGATAAGAAAGTTATATGAACATAAATCATGTTATAAATATTTTGCAACTTGAAGCACCACAAAGGTTAATCATTGGTGATAATTTAACTGCACAATCAGTCCTTAGCCACCTGCACTTTGCTTTTAGTGTCTCCATCACAAGCACAATTAGGATAAGATCACCCAAGAGCCTGTGAATGATTTTGCAGGAAACCTTAGTGGCAAAAGTACATAAAGTACATGGAAGGGAGTCAGAAACATGGACTTGGAAGCTATTCTAAACTTAGTAGATATAATATAAATACTATTACTGACTAAAGATACCTCACATGGTTATTTTGCCTTCAATCTCTTTGACCTAAATGCTCCTCCAATCAAAAAGCAATGAGGAAACTCTTGCTTCCTTTGGCTCTGTCACTTTAAACCACCATTTTCTAAGGCTATGTTACCCAGTGCATTTCTTTTGCTACACTTCTTTTCCTTCTGTTTTCTCTTTCCAAACCAGGAGGACTGGAGCTACGTCCATTAGAGCTTCCTAATCTTGGAATCTTTAAGAGGGGCCTGACTTTCTCTCTCCCTCCCTTCATCCTTTCCTCCTGCCCTCCTTTCATGAACTCTCATTCTCTTTCTTTAAGCAAGAAGGTTCTAAAAGCCTAAAAATAATAAAACCATAGACAAAAAATGACCAAAACCACAATGAAACTAAGAAAAAATGTGAGTTCGAAATACGGTACTTTAGCAAAAGCTCTGAAATATTAAAAATACATTGGTATCAGTTGGGAAGGGCATAGAAAATGGAGGCATCATTTAGGGTTTGCAACTCGAGCTTCTTCCATCTGATAAACTTGGGGCTAAATCCTAGTTCTGTCACTTAAGAAATATTTTACCTTAGGAAACTTATGTAATTTTCTCCATGCTTCAATTTCTATATGTAAACTTTGGGTACCGTACATGATTATTAGTGGGGAGGGGCGATTGTGTTTGTGTGTTTGTGTGTTGTGTGTGTGTGTGTGGGGGGGGGGTAATGGCTTAAGGAAACAAATGGTATCATTTCTGTCCCCAGAACTCATAAATAGAAGTTACCACTGAAAAACGAAAGGCCTTCTGGAATGTGTTTTATGTCTAGTGAGTATCAGCCTTGAGCACGGCCCCTCCTCCACAAGGCTTGTTGAGATGTATCATTTGAACAGAACTAACACAATCACACTCAGCTCCTTACACAGATCTCACTCACTCTAAATTATGGTTTTATGATAATTTCTGGTATTGAAATCCTTGAGTCAGTAAACAGGGACATGCAGGTGTCTCAAGCTAAGACACAGAAGGTTTGGCAGCAAAGATACAGATAGAGCAGAAAGAGGATTAAGCGGATATTCTAAATTCCCACCAGCAGACATGCAAGGATGTATGAGGTTCCACAAGAGCCCAGTGGACAAACAGAAAATTCCTGGGGATACCATCAGCTGTGTTGCAAAGAACCAAGGCTACACCCCTGCTTCCTAACAGGCTGTCCTCTGAGCTTTCGATTTGTCCAGGTCTCTATTTAAAGATTTCTCACATCCCCCCCCCCCCCCAGCTTTTATAATTTTACTCCAATGTGTTTTCTCTTTTGTGTTGTTCTGGAAAATGGTGCTTCTATTCTTAACATGCCTTCTATTTGAATATAGTCTACATATGTGATAACTAGCTATTTCTGAGGTTATTTTATATCCTGTTATTCAAAAAATTATTATATTGTTGTAATAGTTTCTTGGTACATTTTCTTTGTATTGGTTTCCTATTGATGTTGCAACAAACTGCCATAAACTTATTGGTTTCAAATTACACAAAATACTCTTAACAGTTCTGAAGCCAAAAGTCTGAAATAAATTTTATTGAGCTAAAGTCACCTAATGAAAGTGCAAATGTTTGACCTTCTAATTTCTTTGTGGTCATTTTTACTTTTATCACTACGGTACTTTTTTACTTTTTTTACTTTTAATCAGTTTCTGTGAAATGTCATTTACTCACTCAAATTGAGCATTTAACTAGGTCATATTCATTCACTGCAGCATAACAGAATACAGAGCTTATTTTAAGAAATATTGTAAGAAATGTGTGACTCCTTGGCTTGAGTAATACATGATATATTATGATTTGGAAAAAAATGTGAATTGTAGGTTATACATGTCAGAAAACTTTTTTCTAGAAAGGTAGCAAGGTTTAATACTTAAACATTTCCATATTATGAATGCACTCAAGTATTTTGAGTCACTTTACTAAATCTTCAAGCAATCTTGGGTTCTAGTACATTCTCCCAGAACATTCAAGCACGTACAATGTTGTATGTCATGGCTGTTCAACACTCTTCCATAGTAATTTATTAGCCAATCTCAACTTCAGTTTCAATGATTGCTAGATTAGTTTTTTTAAAGACACGATATTTATTTATTTATTTCTACCTGAAAGGCCTTAGAAAGATGGAGTTTAACCTCATTTCTTTCTTTATAAATCTTTTAAAAATAAACCTTAGAGAACTCCATCTCATATTATTATCGAACTCCATACTCATATTATAGTTACAGGGCTATTTTTGATTGATCAAAAGATAAGAACTATTCTAACCAATTGTATATCTTGGTTAAATGCATTTCAACCATTTGTGTCAATACCACTTAAAACCTGAGTTTTAACCTCAATGTTACAATTTCAAATAAATGATAGGATCAATCAGAATAAAAAGAAAAAGAAAGAATAGCCTTTCTATGTAAATCCAAAATAAAATGTCCTATAAAAGCTATACTTATAAAAGTAAGTTTCACAGTTCTAGTTTCCCTGATGAATTGTAATACACCAACAGCACACAAGTGTGAACATAGTCCCTTCTCCTAGTTACACATTTTTCGTTGTGAGAGTAGGCCAACCCCTTGTTAATTATGTTTGGAAATGTGACCACAGGGTAATAAACTATACGGTTTCTCCAATAACTTAAACCTTACAGAATGTTTTTGTTAAAACCTTTTACAATTTCTTAAGTGAACCAGTTTAGACAAATGAAGAATTTTCAATAGAGAAATTTACTTGGCCATGTTAAATCTGAAAGAGAGGCCATGGCTAGGATCTTGCTTTTAGTTTATCACCAAGCTTAGAAATGTTATTTCCATAAAAACAGATTGCTACATGTTTTAGCTGGCGTGAGTGATCCAATTTTCCAAACTGTTTCTGTTGTGGCAGTTGGGAACTGTATAGCCTACTTCATTTCAATTATTAGAATCATTTTGACTATTATTCTACCCACAAGGGCCATGGCAAATGCTTTCTGTGTGCACACAAAGTTTGATTTCAGCTAGCAGCTGTTCATTATAAAGAAAATGCTTTCGATGTCCTTTATTCCATAACACTTAAAACTATTTGGCAACCAAGAAGGCTGTTTTCCTTAGTCTTTAATTTCTTTTTTCACTTTGAGTTGCTTCTCAGCTATTTTCTGTATCTATTCAATTGCCTCAATATGTTCTTTCAGTGGAAAATAAGAAAATTCAGTTAACTATAATAAAATTGCTTTATTTGACCCAACCTCTGGGTAATAATAAAAAGACAGGAGCTCCTAAAGTAAACTGAAAGTACCCCACACAGTCCCCTCCTGTAAACATGTCCCAAACACTGTCACCTGCTCCTTTCGGAAGGAAGGCTGGGGCCACTACTACTGGAACAAATATTTTTATTTAACTCTTTTAACTCTTATCCTCTGGGATATATTCCCATTTTATAGTCACAGCTTCTGACAGGGACATTTTAGAAACAACCACCAGACCTAACAATACAAGTATCAGCAGGAAATCTTCTGCCTTCAGCCTCTCCTTCTCTAATGCATACATGTTCCATCTTTGCTCATGTTAATGTTTGCACTGGACTGAGTTTTGTGCCCTGTCCCAAATTATGAGCATCGAATGGAGGTGGGTTCCCAACCTAAGGTTAAGGTAAAAAGACAGGTCCCCAAATATTGTAATTGGAGTACCAAAAATATTTTCTTCCTAAAAAAGCATCTAAATGGCTGTTAGGTCTTATGGTTCTAAGACTGTGTCTGCCCAGCCACATTATCAGCTCTCCAGGCCAGAAAAATTCATTAAGAGTTGTGATATTTTTCTGCCAGGAAAAGTTGATCCAAGTTTCTAACAACTTCCACACACATGTGTTTGAAATTTTTGTGCTTAATAGTTGAAAACTTGTTGCATTTAGATCTCTACCTATTTGGTGAAATATAAATGAATAAATACTTTAAATAAAGATATCTAAAAATCCTTTATACATTTTTATATTTGAGTAAAAAATAAAACAAAATTGCGTATGTATGGAAGATATGAAGAGTGGAGTAGGGGGCAGGTTTTTAAAAAGAAAATAATCCTAAATTCCTGTTCCATCACCTACAGTCTGTGTGTCATATGGAAAAATTCTATTATCTTTCACCCGCAAATTTCTCTTCATTACAGGAGGAATAAATATTATCTGATATAATTGTCAAAATAAAATGAGATGATATATGAAAAATATTTAGTGAATGATAGCATCAGAGTGGCCCTGATCAGATATTGACTTTCCTTCCTTCTTGCCATTGTTCCAACAAGTACTGTAAGCTAATGGCCCCCAACCTAATAGTCAAATACCCACAACCTAAGCTAATGGCCACGTTAAGCAATAGTAGTTATACCTATATTCCAACACAAAAAGGAAAAAATGAATATGAACAACCTCTTGGAGATCTGTTTGGTTTAAAAAAAAATTTTGACTCATGCATGTGAAGACCCACTTTCTGTTTTATATTTATATTGAGGCAATTAAGAATTTGCTTTGGGCTTTTGAATCAAGTTCCTGATACGATTCTCAATGACCCTTATGATAAAGAGTCTACCCACCTGCCAGGTTCCTCCCCTTGTGCACCCCTTAGATAAGACCCTGGTGATGCGTCCTTAAACACCACTCTTTTGGTTTTGAATTGACCAATCTGAAAGCACTCCACTCAGGCACTGGGCGAAATGCCTAACAGATGTCATCTAATTTGAATCTTACAACAACCCTACATAGAAGATACTGTTCTTTACATTTATTTCATAGATAAGTAAAAGGAGGACCAGGAGTGGTCAGGTAACTCACCTCAGACTACAGAACGCATAACTAGTGCTGTTAGATTTGAACTTAAAGTGGTCCAACTGCAAAGTAGATTGAATGCATCACAACGTGATTATAAGAAGGGGAGGAAGGGCACTTTGTTTTTACTGTATGATATACCTACTGTGTTATATGACTAGTATTTTGGAAATGCATATTTTATTTGACAGTATTTATAAATCATGTGTTTACTCTCAGAATAACTTGTAGTACAGAAATGCTTCTATATGCTAGAAGTTTTTTGGGCTGTTCTGTGGTTTGCTTGTTTCTAATCACTCAGTTATAGCATACGTACATTTAGAAATGATATTCCCACAGAATTAACTCAGCACAACTTTCCATTCCTGCAGACTCCACATGACTGATAAAGTTATGTGTGCAATGTAGTACTGTCACAAAATAATGAATTTCTAGGACTTTTCTTATTTATACAGGTAATGGAAATTTGCAAATTAAGTAACATTTAAACTCTCAAATTTAGATACATTTAAATTCTAAACTTTTAATACATAAGCTATTGACTTTTCTTGTGCCTGCAACTCAACTCTCTCACTTGATAGCTTTGTGACCTTGGAACATTTTAACTAAAATTTCTTGGAATAAATGTTTTTATGTATGTATGGTATATCAGTATAAATATCAAGGGTTGTTTTTATAATACAAGGAAATTATCTAGCTAAACTACTTAATGCAGTGGTTTTTCTGCCCAGCAAATGGTAATTATGACGAACAGTGGAAGTACTATTCCATGGATGGCATTTAACACAAATGCTCCAGACTAGCAGTCAGAGACTGAAGTTTATATTGGTCATGGTTCTGTCTGTCTCTTGTCAGTATTAAACTTGATAAGCCACTTTAATTGAAACTCAAGTTTCTCATGTGTAAATAAGGCAAAATAGTTTACCAAGAAGATATCTAAGGTCATCATAAGGCCATTTAAAAGCAGTTTGCAGGTATCTTCTAACTCTGAAGAATTTCAGTAAGTTTTATACTCGTCTCAACTCTGAGTCTTTTGTACAAGGAAAAGCAACATGCTCCATTTTCATTAAAGTCATGAACAAAATAAGGACATTATTGTTTGCTGTAAGAAATACTGCCCAATACAGTAAGAGAATTCTTAGAAATAAAAGAAGGAATGTGCATTTGTTAGCATTTAAATAGGATTGTCTCCCTAGAAAATCAAGAGAAACAAGAAAAAAAATCAACCAATTTACCAATTAATAGACGAAAGCTCACTGAATTAGAAAAGAAATCTGAATATATTGAAAGATTTCCTTATTCAAATAAATAATTACTGAAAAAAATGTGACAGAACATTTTATCCATAAAATAAAATCTTTAAAATACATAGGTATAATCTTAAGAAGCACACACCCCTCCAACTACACTTAACTGTTACATTATAATAGTCTTAGTGACTGTGCAGAAGATGAAATATAACTGAAACACGTGGGTAAGTTGATGTGAAGGGGCATGGTGAGAAATAAACAGGAAAACCAGATGTCAACAGAGTCTGTGCCATCTTTGTGAGAAGATCACAACAGCATTGTTGGGAAATGAAGGAGGCATTGTTTCAGTGGCTTAAATCTACCCTCTCCCTTGACCTCAATTTGTTTATTATCCTCAATTGAAAATAAATAACAGCCCTAACTGACCAGAGTTAAAATGCTCAGTCTGCTTGTGTGAATTTCTAGCATTGGAGGGTTTCCCAGAGCTTTGAAACAAGGAGCTAGCAGATGAGAAATATGGGTTTACCACAGACAGTAATGAGTGTCATGGAATCATGCCTTCAATACCAGCCAGGCTGGTGGGTGATGTCTAGCTAGACAAATAATGAAGCTGCCAAGACTGTAGATGTGCAAAGGAGTGAGAATGAAGCTGAGAAAGGCTCAGAAAATAGTCACTAATATAACTTTTCCTATAAAGAAACAGGAAATAGGTTTCTATGTGTAGGGATTAGAAAAAAGCAGGCACATCTTTTAAGAAAGAAAAAAGTATTATAACACATTGATTTAATTCTGCAGGTTTAATGTATGCAGGAGCCAAACATATTTATGTATTTGCTTATCTTTTAATAGATGTTTATTTTAGTTAGAATGAGGTTTGGGTGTTATCTAACAGAAACACAGTAAGTGCACTTGAAATTCTTCAGTGTTCTGAGTTTTGGGATATAGAATCCTAAACATGACAATTTAATTTAGCTAATACTGGTGTTTAATTTTGCAAGAATCAGAGAAGAAATCCATGTTCCTAATGTTTTTTTGTTTTTGTTTTTTTTTTCTTTCCCTCGCCCCCTATGGGTATCTCAATTACTCTGGAAAAGACTATGTGCTGGCACATAAAAAATTAAATAAATTTCCAATATTCAAACATATAAACTCTCACTTCATAGCATAATTATACATTATAAATCATAAACAAGCAGATATCTTAAAACTCCCAAATATTTAAAAATACATAAATATATTTAAACATAGGGAATTTCATTTTAATCACTCGACCGTATGGATTTTTCAGACACTGACAAAACTAAGTACTGGTGAAAATATGAAATAATGATGGTGGGAGTATAAAGAGTTATAGAGTATAATCCCTTGGTAAGGTTATTTGATCCTATATTATAAAGTTAAATGTATATGTGCCGTATAACCCAGTAGTCAATCCTAAGTGTTTGCCCCAAAGAAATGAAAACATATCTACAAAAAGACTTGTATTAACTTTTTTAGAACAGTCTTATCCATAATGGGGAAGATCTGATGACAAGTTATTCTCTGTCAGCATGAGACTAAATAAATACATTTTGGTATATTCATAAAGTGAAACACTACTCATCACTATAAGAAACAAAGTGATGGTCAAAAGAACATGAATGAATCTCAAGTACATTCCATTAAGCAAAATAAATCAGATGTAAAGGAGCACAAACTATACTGTTTAGATGGTTTTCTAGAAAAGGCAAAATGAATTTATTTGGATAGAAAATAGGGGAGGAATCATTCATTTAAAAGATTATAACCAAATAGTACATTAGTAAAATTTTTTTGACTTGAATCTAAAATGACCATTAGTTAAAAAATGGTAACTTGATTTTATTCAAAATAATGGCCACATTACTTGTTTTCTATTCATTTATCTGAGTATAAATATCACTTTCTTCATTAGAGGAAAAAATAATTGCTCAATATTCCAATAACTTCACTTAATCAAATAGAAGCATTTTACAAGATTCTATTATATCAGAAAATTTGAGTAAGCTCATTACATTTGCATTGTATAAAGCTACATGATCCAAAGATCAGACACCTTAAAATAGCTTACTTGTTGGGTCAAAAAGCATGTGGCTATCCCTGCATAATATAGAAAAATCATTATATAGTCATAATTTTTTTCAATGTGACAAATACATCACTTGCCATCTTGTTGTTTGATTCATAATCCAATTGTAAAATCTATTGTGCATGATCATGTGGATGTTTCTTCCTAGCTATCTATGTAAAATGGAGATGTTTCTCTTCAGAATTCCATTTCCTTTCTGGTCTATAAAGCTTTTTTTAGTTACACAATTATTCTTGGCTTTGTATCCTTGGAAATAAAATGAAAAAAATATGACAATGTCTGGTATCCATAGCCTTTGGTTTGGTCTCCTAACTACAGAAGTGTGCCAAAACAGTATCACACTCATTTAGGTTTCAGTAGTGCCAAAGAGATGCTCATTGTACACATTTGATAAAACTGTTTGATAAAACAATAATACATTATATCCTCATTACATAAAGTGATTTTTAAATGTTAAATTTTCTAACAAGGGCAGTAAATTAAAAATTAAAATGAGTATTTTATTCATCTAATGATTTATAGATATTGATACTGAATACCTAAATTACAGGTGGTTTATTTCAAGCACCCCTACCAACACCTGTCAAATACTGTGCTTCAGAAGAAAAATCACTTACTGTAAACTTAATTCTCCACGTGACTCCCATTGAAAAAATCTTTGATCTGTTACATAATTTTTTTTTTTTTACTTATTATTATAACAAACAAATATCGAGTTCCTTTATGTGAGACACTGTTTTGGTGTAGGGGTTACAAGGAAGAACAAATCTGACAAAGTCCATGGGAGGTGATTATAAAAATAAAATACAAGTGAGTGAGCTAGGTGTGGTGATAGGTGTTACTATTCTAGTTAGAGTGTTCTTAGAAGAAAGAAGGGACCTGAGAATGAACTGAGGATAGAGATATGAATGAATCATGGAGATATATCTGTGAGTGAGAGTTTCAACCACCAAAGCCCCTGATATGGCATCATGATGGGCTTGCTTGAGACACCACAAAGAGGTAAACAATGTAAGCTAGAGAATAAATGGAAAGTTATCAGGAAGAAATAGCCAGGATTAAATTACGTGAGACCTTCTAGACATCATGAGAATTTAGAATTTTATTATAATTTCCTATTGTTAAAAATCACAGCAAGTGATAAGCCACTTACATTTTTTTTTTAAGTTTTATTTATTTATTTATTTATTGACAGAGAGAGAGACAGAGAGAGAGAGACAGAGAGAGAACTGAACTGGGGGAACTCCCCAGCTCAGCATGTGGTTCTACACGGGACAGGGCTGGGATTCGATCCTGGGTCCCCAGCGCTGCAAAGCGAGCGCTCAACCCACTGAGCCATCCCGGCTTCCCCTCCACTTACATTTCTTTTTAATAATATTTATTTATTTATTTTTATTGTTTTTTGACAGAGAGAGAGAGATACAGAGACAGAGAGAGAACTGAACTGGGGGGGGCTCCTAGTTCAGCATATGGTTCCGCACGGGCCAGGGCCAGGATTTGATCCTCGGTCCCCGGGCCTACAAAGTGAGCGCCTAACCCACTGAGCCATCCCGGCTTCCACACTTACATTTTTGAAAGCATTATTCTGACCACCCAGGGGAAAATAAGTTTGTGTGAGAATAAAGGCACAGAGTTTATTTAAGTGGCCTTTGTAAAAGTCCAAACAATGAATGATGATGACATGGAAAAGTCTGAGAGCTATGGTGGAAATAAAAAAAACAAAGATTTGAGATATGTTTTGAAAAGAGATGGTAGAAGTTGTTGGTGGATTAGACATAAGGAATGATAAAATAAGAAAGAAAGAAAAGGGATTCAAGATAGTCTCTAAGGTCTTTTTGTTTTCCCTATGCGACTGTGTGAATGATGATGTATTTGATTAAGATGGGTTGTAGTGGGGGACAGTACTTCAACAACCTAGTTTTAGACCTGTTGAGTTTGAGATACTTACTAGACAACCACACACAAGTAACAAGTTTCATATGGGATATATGGATCTGGACCTCAGGCAAAATATTCTAACTTCAGATATAAATTTCGGAGTCATTACCTTTAAGTGACCTTTAAAATTATGGGTCTAGATGACAGAATTTAGAGAATAGATTTGGGGATAAATGACGTGAATTTAAGTTTCAAATAGTTTAGAAACTTTTTAAAAATAAGAAAGGCAACCAGTGAAGTAGGAGTAAAACAGGAGTGTGTGGTTTCCCAAAGAGAAGAAAGAGCCTCAAGAATGTGAGGGTATCCAAACAAATTAGATATTTTTGAGGATGCGGTAGAATGAGGATAGAACTTTGGACTTGTCAAAGCCTGATATCTTGATTTGAAAGGATGCAAGAAAAGAAGTGGAGGAGGACGTGCAGATATAGCAGGAAAAGACAGATAACTTCAGTTAAAATGGTAACTGGAGGTAGACTGTGGAGGTCTGCACATCAAGGGAGCATGCTGGGAAGTAGGCAGTAACAATGGCCTGGGGTGGCAATGACACCCAAGAGGAGTCTCTACAATCTTAGGCTAAGGAGTTTATGGGAAGTGAAATGATTACTGAAAGAAGAACTTAACGATATAAGTTTAGTTTCTAGGAAGCACACTGGAAGTTTGGGGCATTAGGGTTTCTCTAGACGTATGGCTAGCTTGGCTGAAAGGGATGTGGAAGCCAGTTTGGGATCACTAATACAACTTCACAGAGAGAGAATAATTTTTTTAAATTGTTTTTGGCAGAGAGAGAGATACAGAGACAGAGACAGAGAGAAGGGGGAGGGCTCGGAACAGTCTCCATAGTTGCACATCATTGGTTTTTTCACATAGTTTCATTCCACAGGTGGGTGCGGGGCTGCACAGGGCAGAAACTGGGCTGGGGTCTCACCCTGGTGAAAACCAATCTGGGGGAACTCCCCAGTTCAGCATATGGGTTCGCACGGGCCGGGGCTGGGATTCGATCCTGGGTCCCCAGGGCTGCAAAGTGAGCGCTCAACCCACTGAGCCGAGAGAGAATAATTTTATAAAGTGTGTGTGTGTGTGTGTGTGTCTTTATTCAAGTTTTATTTTGTATATTTTCTGTATATGGGGTTCTGTGTTGTGTGCTAAAGATATAATAGTGAGCAAACTGACATACTTCCTTTCATCTTACAATTATTTTTTTATACGCAACATGGCCTAGATAGATTTCAAGACCTACCTATAAAGTAAAATCACTAAATAAGTTGTCTCTTAAAAATGCTACATTATCAACTTTATTCTCATTCTTAAATTAATCTTGAAAACACAGTCCCAAAATAACATGGCATTTTAAAATCTGTGGATAGCAGATCTCTGTTTTAAAAATGTCTGGTAGTCAGTTCCCACTAAATTGTATATTTTTAACATGAAGTTAAGTCTTATAATCTGTGATATGTTGTTGCATGCCTATGATTTCTCTTAGAACTATTTTTCTTAATTGTCTATAAGATCTCTGCCAATCAGGAATTCTGCTAGATAATAAAAAAGAATAAAACCCTGTTTGGAGATTTTGATTTACAAATAAAAAGGATACTCATTTGGCTTCCTTGTGCTCCTATGAGAAAGCTAATGCAACAGTTTATATATTTTCTCCAGGTATCTAATCCTTAATAAATTGACTTAAGAAATTTCCTATTTGATATAATAACCTTGCAAGGAGACAGGATTGCTTCATTTAGGCAAGTTTAATTGCCTTTATGACCACTATTAAAAAAAAAAAAAAAAAGCATTCCAAAATATTAAACATCTTCCAACTCAGCTCTTTTGAAAAATAATAAAATGCTTCTTTTACTTCTGAGACCACTTCAGGTGTGCCAGGGTAGTCAGAGTAGAAGGAGGACTCATATTCATAGTCCTTAATTATAAGGACTGATTCTCATCCACAACAATACATAAAAGGAAATATAATTTTTTTTATTATTAATAACAAACATTTTTCTCTACTGACCCCCAAACATTATCTACTATGGATCTAAGACTCCATCATTACTGACAAGTAAAACATGTAAAAATAAACCAAGCATAAAGTTGAATCATTCATAATTTTGAATGTCATGAAATTCTTACAAATCAAAGAGAAAAATACAAGGCATTTCAACATTTAAGATCTTTTTTCTTAAATAGTAAAGAACTGGTATATTCACCATGTTAGACTTACACAGAAAGAATGCAGGAGGCAATTGTAGTAAATTGGATGTGATCCAGACCACAGTGACCTCAATTGAAATTGAAAAATTCACAGGAGACTGATTACAGAAGCAAGGAGTTAAAGATATGGAAATTACACTTGATAGACATGACATAATTTGAGCGAAAAACGAGAGCACTAAAAGCTATAAAAATGGAAAGTGGTGTTCTGGAAAACAAGCAAGGAACATGTGACATCTAGGGCTTTTTTTTTTTTTTTTCTAAAAATGTTTTGTTTTTCCTTGTATATGTGGGAAAATAATTAATATTGCAGGATTTAATTACTCACTGAAGAAAACAACATTACATGATATTGTAAAATGTAGAACTTTCAAAATATCAGAAAATGCTTTACCAGTTGGAATTCATAGAAATCATTTTAAGAACTCTTTCGACTTGGAAAATGATATTGTTGAATACCAACACAGCAGGAACATGGATTTGATTTACATGTTAGCATTCTTAGATATTACATATTCTCAAAATATTTGTGATTTGAAGGTGGGCTCCATTTTAAACTGTTAACTCCTTCAAGGGGATAACAAAGTCCTTGTGTAATTTTTTTTAACACCAACGCCCCAACATCGCTGGCAACTTTGTTTTTAGTCTAATGATAACTCTCCCATCTTCTCCATGTTACCTTTTAAATATACATCAAATCCTGAGAGCTCAGAACTGCCCAGAGCTCTTCTGTAGTCCCTTTTCCACGACAATCTAATTCTGTCTCATGGATTTTTATGCCTTAACCTCTATTGAGTCCAAGAGTCTTATGGACAACAGTACACAATAGCCTGCCTGCTCAATATCTCCATGTGGAAGCCACGTAGATAATCTCAGACTTGATACTACCAAACAGTATCATATTTTCCCTGTCCCCCAAACCTGGTAGCCCCAAGATATAGCCCCTTTTGAGTAAAAGGCATCATTATCTATATACCTGGAATAAAAGACTAAAAATCACCTCTGATACTTCTGTTTCCCTCATAGCCCATATTCTGTTCATTACTACGGTATGTCATCACTACTACCTCCACAAACTGCACATAATAGTCCATTTCTTACTCTCTCTCTTCCTAGTTCAACCATCCTTGTAGTACAGTTTAGATTACTGGCATCTGAATGAAAATACAATAAATTTATCACCAGGAAAATCAAAATTTCTGCCTAAAGACTTAAAAACAGAAACTGTTCAATTTATTTCAAGAAGCATTCATTCAGCAGTTCAGCTCTAGGGACTGTAGTAATAAAACAAATATGACATGGGTTTTTTTGGTTTGTTTTTTAACCAAAACTTATAGAACATTTACTATATGAAAACACTTTATAAATATCAACTCTTAATCCCCCTAGTAACCTTTAAGGAACCTGTGACCACTGCTCATGTTAAATTTCATAGATAGGAGAAGTGAGGCTCAATTTCCCAAGGGCACACAGTTGAGAGTAAGACGGTCAAGACTTGAACCTGAGCATTCTGGCTTCAGGTTCAGGGCCATTCACCACCACAAACACATAAACCAGTGGAGGAACTGCAAGAACAAACAATCATAGCATATAATAAACGTGTAGCCATGGTGTTATAGAAACACTCAAACTTTTAAAAGATTGGGTCATATTTTCTAATTAGGGCATACTGATAGTCACTGAAAAGGAATACCATGGAAAAATTACCATGGAAGACAGCATTTTTACTAGCATCAAACTTGACTTGGCAAAAGGCATTAGATTCATTTACTCATTTAAAATGTATTTATTCAATACCTACTGCAGGGCAAGCTCTATTCTAGGCACTAGGGATACAGGTACACTAAGCCCAGCTCTGATAGCATTGAGATCCCACAGGGATTTAGATTCTAGAGGGAGGAGGAAATAAAAATAATCAATTAGAACAATACAAATAGTAAGGAATGCTATGAAGAAAACAGAATGCAGTGAGCTAATAGAGTGACAAATATGAGAGAAGACACGATCGTGAGGAGAGAGCAGGAATGAGGCAGGAATAAGATTGACTGGTTCTGGGACTTTCATGAGTATCAGTGTCCTTGAACATAGTGAACCAAGGAGAATGGTGGTAGAGTCTTAAAGGCTATGGTCAGGGGTTCTCAATTGATTAAAAATTAGACCTTTGCAAAGCTGGAATGCAAGAGCAACATTATTTGTTTTATATTTTGAAGTGTAGGTGAGGCTGCAACTTCTAGTGCAAACTCTGTTTATGTAACACATCTGCAACGAGCCCGCACTGGTTCTGCTCCACAAACCTCCTTTACTCTGTGATCGGCTGAAGGGAGGAGTCCTGTCTAGGATGTCAATGTTCTAACAGCAAAGGGAGAAGGAGTTCAACCACACGACGTCTCTGAAAGCTCCCCCTCTGAGGCAACACACAGCACTTTCACTCATGTTTTAATAGCCCAAACAAATCATGTGGTGGCATTTAGAGAGTGAGACTGGAAAGTCGAATCCTAACAGGTAGGAAAATGATTAGTTTGAGAATTGGAACAATCTACTATAACCATGATTGCTGTGAAAATGTGTTAGGAGGTAAAAAGAGCCAGATATTTAGAGATATCAAGTGGAAGCTGTGAGCCCAGTTACAAGTCATCCAAGCAAAAGATTATTTGGACTTGACTGAGAGAGATTAGATAAAATGAATAGAAGACAGATTTGGGGTGCGTTGAGATGTCCAGGTTGATAGGATTTGATGATGGATTGAATGAGGGCAGGGTGGTGAGGAAAAGAGAAGACTCAAGGATAACTTATGTTTTAGCAGAAGGTGGGGAAGTTTTTGGCTTTTGATATTTAGCACCATCCAAGTAGTATTAAAAACTTTTCATCTAGATATGGCTACTCCTGATATCTTGTCACCAATATTATAACTGAATTCCTTTTCTCATTTCCACCATAACAAGTTGCACAAAAATGTTATAAAAGAGGTACGAATTAAAGCAAAGACCATGTGACAGGATATATTCAGTTTTCAGCTCAAATGCATAAGTCATATTGCAAGGATTCAGTTGAATATGGAGATATAATGATTACATGAAAATGTCAAACAACTTGGAAATAGTAAGCAACCTTTAAATGATGGAAAGATCTTTAGATCTCCAATTTAACTCTATTTTTCAGCAGGTTTTATTTCTAAATACTGTTTAGTCAGTTCATTTGATCTATTTGTCTGCCTGAGATTTTCTACAAACTTTACATTTGATGCCAAGCCCATAATTTGATTAGATTGGCAGAACTCTCAACTCAGACATTCTCTCAGTACTGAATGTTGTACCTTACTTTCCAGATTCAGTGTAAAGTCCCTAAGGTCACAGACTACGGTGATGGTTCTTATTTTCATACAATGTACATCCGGGACTCCATCTTAACTTTTCACATGATCCGTGGTAGGTTCTCTGTGACACTTGGGCCATATTTGGACTATGGCAATATTTTACAAGGCTACTTTTGGATAAATCAGTCAACATGTCAAATAGCCATTCCTACCCAGGGTGTTCCTGATCCCCCCCCACCCCACCCCAGTACTGATGATGAAATAATACAGGTTTACCTCTTTTCCGGGCAACCTTGAGACCCACAGACCTGTGTCTCTTTTTCCTCCTGCAAAATTGAGGCAAAATCTTTCTCAAGCACTTTCTCAAAGCATGGTGTCTACCCCATAGATTCATATCCTTCTACCTCTCAAATTTTTCTAAGACAAGATTTTGTAGGCAGAAGTTCTATTTCTTTTTCCTATTATTTTTCACAGACTCTTCCCTGAGGGTATTAGCTCGAAACACACTGCCAGCTAAAAGAAGTAGAAGGAAAAATGTAAAACATAGGGAGAAAAAGAACTCCTTGTAAATGAACACCTCAGAATAGTGGTATGTAGCGTTTTCTACTGGATTTCATGATAAGGAAATCATTGGTACTTCAGAGAAAGGTGTTTTAAGGGAATGATGGTGCTTGAAGGCAGAATGCAATTGTTAGGGAACTGAGTGAGACATAAAATGGAGACAGCAAAGAACTGAAGAAATATGGTTGTGACAAGAAAGTGAAATCTAAAGTGCTAAATAGAGGGAAATAAGGGGTTCATGGGAAAAAATGGACTTGTGATATGCAACACAATTATTTATGTTCTTTATCAATATGGGATATAGACGTTATATTTTCTACATCAAAAATCACACCTCACACAACTTGTACAGCTGTTAAAACTGTTGTTCTTTTTGCCACAAAAGGAGTTACATTGCAAGTCAGCACTGTCCATAAACAGCATCTAGGTCTGGAGGACAAATTCACTTTCAGCAGCAACATGAAATTGAGTATTATCCAGAAGAGAATTAGACTTTTAAGTAAGAAGTAATGGACAAAAGATACACCAACCACCTAGTCCTCTCATCTAAGAAGTTGCTTATTCTGAGGAAGAAACGTTGACTCTGAGTGGTAATCCATAGAGATTTATATGCTAAAATATGCTAAGACTTTTCCTAAAGCCCCCACCATGCTCATCTCCTAAGAATCAGTTTAGAATTTGTTAAGTTACCTTCTCTACCCTCTTTAAATTTATTCCTCTCTTCCGGGACCTCAAATGTCTACAGAAAATAAAATTTTGTTTGTGGGCGAGTAATATTTATTAAGTGTATTAAAAATTACAGTGAAAAGTTATGGCATGAATTTGGTAATGTAATTGTGAGAAATTTTAAGGGGCGTGGTACATTTCATAATTCATCATTTTGCCTTTAGGGAATTTACCAATTCTTTTGTGAATTAATATTGTGTAATACATGGGGATAAGAGAATATAGTTTAAAATAGACTTCCTTTCAACTTACGTGATAAAACCTATTTCTAAGACTGAAATGATTTACATTAATTTCTGGGTTATAATTTCATTATCTATGACTAATACACTTCCCTTGATTTGAGAATGGCTTGTCTACAAATATGTTACAAATAGCTTTTTTCTATTTTGAGTGATATTCAAAATGTGAAAGTGAAAGCAAACACATATTATTCATCTCAAATTTCTAATTTCTTATGTTAAACAAGGTACAACCCTTTGGAAAGTTGACTTAAATTACACATATTCTGTAGACTTTGTAATACAAAGCATAGTAATTATAATAATTAATAATAAGAGTAAGAGTATAGCTAAGAAAATATGGTAAATATTATTAACTACTCTTAGCCTCACATTTTGTTGAGACTGCCACACAACTAAGACTATTGTAAAAATGATAATGATTACATTGAAAAAAAGTAGCAAAATATCTCCTTACAAAGTAGTATTAGTTCTAGCTACATAGTAAAAAATAAGAGTTGGATAAAAATTCAGTCAATATAAACAAGCCTGCTCGAATAAATCCTCAGAAGGAAATCAGTCGTCTCTCTTTTTTTTTCAGGTTAGTGAGCAAAAGTTACAGGTATTATTTAGTATTTTACTCAAGGGTAGCACAAAATTATAAATTGGCTTTATTTTATTTTATTGTTATTTATAAGTATAGTCATCATACAATAGTATATTAGTTTCAGATATACAATATAGTGATCTGACATTTATATACCGTATGAAGTATTTACCACACTCAATGTAGTAACCACGTGGTACTGCACAAAGTTATCACAATATTATTGACTAGATTCCCCTTCTTTTTCACCCATCACTCTAACTCCTTCCCTTCTGGCAAGCATCAGTTTGACTTATTTCTGGTTCTGTCTGTATTGTTTTCTTTGCATATTTATTTTGTTTTGTTTTATTAGAGTCCACATATAAGTGAAATCTCTTAGTTTTCTAATTGTGTTTCTTCTATACTAACCTGACTTAAAAGTCACTGTAGGAGTCACTCAGCTTTCATTATTATGATTACTGGATGTTCTTACCTCCTTTAAATCTCCTTTTTTCTATCTTTTATTTTTTTGTCTTCCTTTGTTCACATATATCAGAGGGAAGAACGTAAAATATATAATAAGGATGTCATTGCTAGGAGAAGCAAGAGAAAGATTTTGGAAGAAATATAAAAGTAGTCAATTCCTCCCTTTAACAAGTTAAAAAAAATGAGCCAAACTCGTTTTTGTAGATGAATCTTGCTTGCCTGGGATCACTACCAGCCTCAACTCCATGGAAACAGAAACTACCTTAGAAACTATTAAATGGGATAACAAGAATTATGGGCATAATAACAAAAAATGTTTACTGCATTTAGCAAATGATCTGCAAACCTTTATTTTAACTTTATTGGGTTCACATTGATTAGTAAAATTATATAGGTTTCAAGTGTACATTTCTATAGTATACTATTCACTTACCACCCAGAGTCAGTTCTCTTTCCCTCACCACATACTTGACCCTCTGTAACCTTTCCTGCTCCCCCTCTCTCCCCTTCTCCTCTGGTAATCACTAAACTGTTGTCTGTGTCTATGAGTTGTGTCTCATTCATTCATGCTTTCAGTTTTACATCCCACATATGAGTGATATCACTTGTTTAAGGGCTATTTATTTCAAGGAATATTAATTTAAATGTTACAAAAAAGACAGTTCTTATCAAATTAAATTTTAATTAGTTCAGATTAATATATAAACCTTATTTTATATACATAATGAATATTTTGTCCCTCCTAGTAGCTCTATATATGATTTTGAAGTACATGCAGCATTATTACAATATGGATAAGCATGAAATGAGAAAACAATAATTATAATTGAATGGAGATAGCAAGAAATGAAGGGTAAAAGTCCATGATGTTTGGTATATAAACAGACAGTAACAAGAAATGTTTACTTAATTCCATCTAGGCAGTATGGCTCAGAATTAAAACTTTAATGAATGTAATTGCTCATGCACAAGCAAAATATTAAATCCAGGAATAATTTTTCATTAAAAATTTTAAATCATTTTTTTTATAATTCTGCTGTAGTCAAGAAAATGATCAACTCATACATTATTGTTATTAAAATAGTTATTATCTCTATATAGTTAAGAACTTAATCTATATGCATAAAATGCTAAAAAATAAAGGAGCAGGTTATGAATGTTAAAATGTGCTAAATATCAGATATTATTAAGAAATCTAATAACAATTCCTTGCCTACTATTCTATTATAGACAGAAAATGAAGTTGCTTATAAAACATTAAGATCCCATTTTTGACTACTACAAAGCTATAAATTTCCATACATAAAATAAAATCTATTTATAAAATTGTATGTCAGCAGTTATTCAGCATCAAAAGCAAAAGATATTTTCAGTTATTTGAAGTTGTCATTCTTGACCCATTTTAGAAATAATACCTAGGGCTCAAAAAATTGCCTTCAAATAAAAGAATGTAAACTTTGATATCTGTGAAACCAAATATTTTCATATGATATATGAAACTAGGTCAACAAAACAGATATAAATTTTGATTGGTATTTAGACACATTTAATCTTAGAATGCAGCATAATTTCTTATAGAATTAAAGCTACTTATAGAATGGAAACTCTTACAATGGACATTTAAACATGGCTGCAATGAGTAACTAATTAACCACGATACATTGTTTTACAGTACCAAAAACAATTTTGTGAATAGCATTTCATTAAAGCAAACATTTTATTAATTGTTAATTAATAGTAATAATGTTAACTAATAAATTAATATTTATACTGTTATTAAGGCAGATACATTTTTTCAAATTATAGTTAAATAACATCTTTTCAGATTATAATGAGATGTGAGGCATTGCTTCATATTAAATCTTCACCCTTTATTAATTGTAGCAAATATTCACCTAGCCCTATGTATTAATCCTTACAAGCCTTATTGGTAGTGTTATGTCACAAATAAGGAAATAAGCACATAGAATAAATATTGATCTATGCAACAATGTTTGAGGGTATTAGGCTAAAATATGTAAGTCAGACCGAAAAAGAGGAAAAACATGATTTTATTCACATGTGGAATATAAACAAAATAGTAACAAACAAGCTAGCAAACAAAACAAAAACAAATGCATACTGCAAACAATAGAATGTTGGTTCCTAGAGGGAAATAGGGGTGGGAAAGGGGATATTGGGTAAAGGGGGTTAAATATATGGTAACGGAACAAAACTAGACTTCTGTTGGTGAGTACACAATAGGGTATACAGATATCAAATTATAATGTTGTGACCAGAAATTTGTGTAATGTTATCTCAATATATTTAATTACAAAAAAAGAAAAATAGAAGAAAAGGAAAAAAAATAAATATTTTGCCAATATCATATAAAGACTATGTGACAGAGTGAGGATTCACATTTAACTAGTCTCACCCCAGATCATTTAATTTTGAATTGAGTGGGTTAGTGTACATAAAAATACCTGCCATGCAGCAGGAATTAAGTCAGCGTTTTTTCCATCTATGTCCTGTGGCTTCACATTCATCTTTCTGGTAGGGTACAAGTTCCCACTTCCATGGACAACATTCTCTATCATTATAAACCATGTGTGGTAGCTTTTGCATAGGTGTTTTCCATCCAAGACTTATTTCTGAATAAGTACAACAGGACAGAACATTCATTGCCTGCTGGTAACTTTGCTCTGAGATATGTTCCTTTCATTTGAAGAAGAATCACAGGCAAAGTTTTATAACAAACCATCTCTATTACTTATTAATCAAACCTAGATATAATTTCTCCCTTCACTTTATGAAGAGCAGATTGAAATTTAAAGGAAAACTGTACATCTTTTTCCATTTATTTTTATTTATTTATTTTGTTAAATTTCTTGGGGTGACATTAATTTATATCAATTACATTGTTTCCAGGTATACAATTCTTCATTACATTGTCTATACATCCCATTATATGCTCATCTGATAGATGACTGGATAAAGAAGATGTACATTTACACAATGGAATACTACTCAGTGATAAGAAAAGATAAAATACAGCCATTTGTGACAACATGGACAGACCTTGAAAACATCTTATTAAGCAAAATAAGTCAGGATGAAAGAATCCATTTTTTTTTTTTAAAGCTAAAAAATATAAAGGGCATTCCAGGAAGGCAGAAAATTTGATGAAGCCCCAGAATGAAAACTGCATGTCTCACTCTCAAAAGAACCAGATCCTGGCTCTTTGTGATATTTTAAAATTTATAAAATAGAGATGGAGAATGAATGAACAAATGGATAATAGAAGTTATTGGGGTGGGGATGGGAATTCCACACTGTTACTTGTTCTGCATGGTGTACACTGCACCAGGGACTGGTACTTTTGCAAGGTAATAAAATATGGTATTTCATGGGCCATTTTCCCCAGTCCTTGATAAGCAAATCTTCAGTAACGCTGATGATGTTTTACTTTTAATAATACTGATAATCTACTTACATGAAAGCAGTGGTCTGTATTAATTATGATAGAAAATTTGAGGTGGGCTGTGAGGATATACAAAGTGTATTACTAATACTGAAAATAGCAGTGATTTACCAGCTTACTTGTTCTCCTCTACAATAGCTACCAGACTTTTTAGCAGGAATCAACGACTATTTCCATATTTCTTTTCAATTGACTCTGACCTTCTTTGCTTTGAAATCTTCTCC
>PVKE010013943.1:10711-35805 GCA_004027555.1 Craseonycteris thonglongyai | reverse complement strand
AGTAATCTTTAAAAGTTGCATGCACTTCCCTTGAACATGATCTTGACTTTCCTAGTCACTTTAGTTACTACATTTTATCTTTTCTGTCTTTTTTTTTAAATATATTTTTATTTATTTTTATTTTTGACAGAGAGAGAGAGAGATACAGAGACAGAGAGAGAGAGAACTGAACTGGGGGAGCTCCCAGTTCAGCATATGGTTCCGCACGGGCCGGGGCCGGGATTTGATCCTCGGTCCCCGGCGATGCAAAGTGAGCGCCTAATCCACTGAGCCATCCCGGCTTCCCCTCTGTCTTTTTAAAAATTTATTTTATTGATTTTTGACAGAGAGAAACAGAGACAGAGAGAAGGGGGAGGGCCCAGAGCGGTCTCCAGAGTGGACATTAGTTTTCCATATAATTTCACTCCACAGGTGGGCACGGGGCTGTGCAGGGCAGGAACTGGGCCGGGAGCCTCCCACATAGGTCCCGGCAAGAACTGAACTGGGAGCACACCCCAGTTCAGCATGTGGGTCCGCCTGGGCCAGGGCCAGGATTTGATCCTCAGTCCCCGGGGCTTCAAAGCGAGCGCTTAACCCGCTGAACCATCCCAGCTTTCCCTCTTTTCTGTCTTTATGTTGCCATTCCTACTTGACACACTTTCCTCTTCCTCTACACAATATTCTAAAATAACTATTTTGATTCTGCCTTCTCAAAACTTTTCTGGTAAATGCAGTTCACCTGACCCTTATATCCCTTCAGTCTTATCCTTGGAATTGAGCTATAACCCATAGAACAAATAAATTTATGTCCTCCTGACCCAAATCGTGACTAAACTGATATTTGAATCCATTTAAAAAACATATTTAGACACTTCACACAACTCAGTAGACAGTAACAATGCCAGTACATCATTTGAGACATTTTTGTGTCCACTTCCCATAGATGAAAAATTTGCAAGAACACGACAAGAAAATTTTTGTTCAGATAAGTTAGAATTATTGACTGGCCTAGAGAATATCTACATTGAAGCAGTTTCATCTAAATTTGGGAAACCTATGCATGGCATTATATGAAGGAGGAAGTGATCAAGTCTATAAATATAATAACTGCTCCTTTAGTCACTGTCACTACAAAATATTTGGAAAAATAGAGTGTACATATGATATATCTTTGAATACAGTAACATGTCTAAACATTTATTTGGTCATAGAAAGCTATTGAAGACATATACTGACCTGCTTTTTTGCAGGAAGAGGGAGATTTACTTGTCACTGTATATTGTTTGAATTTTTCTTTTTTTCCAATTTTTTTTTCTTTTTTAACTGAGGTATAACATTAGTGTTAGGTATAACACATGATTCAATATTTGTATATATTTCTAAACGATCACCTTGATAAGTCTAATTAACATTTATCTCCATACATAGTAACAAAACTTTTTTTTTCTTATGTTGAGAACTTTTAGGATCCACTCGCTGAGTAAAACTGCTTTCTTAAATCGTGACTTTCTATAGCTTCAAAATTCTGTGATAATCAAGTTTTTATCCCTAATTATTGATAACATTGATTTATCTAATGAATTTAATTAGACACCTTAAACACTAAAATTAAAACTCCAAGAGAAAAATAAAATTTCTTATTTTTTCAAGTATAATACATTTCATGTAACTATAAACTATCAAGTGAGTAAAACAGGAAATGCAAATTCTAAAAATTCTAAGATCAAGAGAATCTCAGATATTGAAGAACTGTAGAATTAGATGAAATAAAGTCACAATTTCTGGAAAGTAACATGTTTTCATAAAAATAAATCATAATTTATGCTTCTGAGTCTATTGTTGATTTGTGAATTTTAGCATGTTTTGGAGGTGTTTAGTTTCTGACATATTAGTGTACTAGTAGATGTAATCAATAGGAAACTATATTCACAGAGCCTATAACTCTAACAGTTTGAAAACACTTAGATGGAACCCAAAATCATCTTGGAATTTTTCGTTATGTATGAGACACAATTTTGTGCAATATATAAATCTATTTTAGTTTGTCAAAGGGCATGTTCTTTTATGAAACTTTAAAATTTACAGTGAGAATACATAAGCATTGAATACTGAATAGATATATATCCTGAGATATCTATGTCTCAGATCCAAACTTAGATGTTCCTTGACAAAATCCTTCCTACCTTTTTCCAGAAGACTTCAAATCTCTCTCTCTCTTCTTTGATTAATAGCTAAAACTAACTCAACAAATAATCATTTAGAATAAATTAAACATCTTTGCTTGATTTTTACATCACTATTAAAATATATTTTTCAATAAATTAAAGGATAGATATATCTATCATTTTTATTTTAAAATGCATGTGTTTTTAGTGTATATATATCATCACAATGAACACTTTAAATATCTCAAAATTTTATTTGTCAATTTTACCCCAATAATGCTGAAAATTCATGTGTTTCTTAGTTTTTAGTTTTTCAGCCTGGTAATGATTTTAGAAAAAGCAGGGACAGCTGGGATGGCTCAGTGGGTTAAGCGTTCACTTTGCAGTCCCGGAGCCTGAGGATCGAATCCTGGCCCCGGCCTATGCCGACCCATATGCTGAACTGGAGTGTGCCCCCAGCTCAGTTCTTGCTGGGGCCTATGTGGGAGGCTGCCGGCCCAGTTTCTGCCCTATGCAGCCCGGGCCCACCTGTGGAGTGAAACTATGTGGAAAATTAATGCTGTCAACTATGGAGACTGCTCTGGGCCCTCCCCACTCTCTCTATTTCTCTCTGTCTGTCTCTTTCTCTCTCTAAAACAATGAAAATAAATATTAAAAAAAAAAAAAGAAAAAGAAAAAGACAAACTATTGAACACTCCTGTTTCTAGATAAACACCATTATTTTTACATACAAAAGGAAGAAAAGTGCAAATCTTTAAAGGACACAATCATCTTATCCATATTTAGCACTTGTCAATAATACTCCAGGAATTAAATAATACAAAAATGGGAGAAAATGTCAAATTAGATTGTAGAGTATGATATACCTTAAAGTTGAAAATTATTGTAATGCATATTTTAAAGACTACAATATTTGCAACAAAATAATAGAGTTGCTTTAAATATCTATAAATTCTATAAATATTCTCTTATCACTTTGCATACATCTTCTTTGACACTGTCTTCAAACTTAGCTAATTGTTAAATGAACATTTTAATTACTACATTAAGATATTGTTACCTAACAGAAAAAGTGCCACATTTCTTTTATTAGTCAGAACATATGTTTCTGCAAAAAGTAATATAGGTGCTATCAGTAATTTTCATTTGAATCATTTATGCCTTAAAATAGCAATATTGTATCCCTACCTTTCGCTGGATTTTTTTATTACTAAATTAAATGACATTGTAACAAAATATTACTTTAAACAAAGGCTATTCTGCTGTTATTACAAAAAATAACATTTGATAGTCAAAAATAGTAAAGGATTGGCATTTTTCATTCATATGTGACTTGAAACTCTAAGTATATCTAAGCACATTATGTACAATCATAACTTTAAACCATATTTATATGATACCTCAGAGCAGTTAAAAAAAAAAGCCAATGCCAACATATCTTTTACTTACTAAATCAATACTTACGACACTGTGAAAAAGAATCTGTGGTTAAGGCTAATTAAACCTAAAAAAGTTTTTCCTCCTTTAGAGATAGAGATATTGGAGATAATACAAAAACTAAAACCACATTTCTGGTTCAATTTTATTGCTCCTCCCAAATCTTTCCACTATGCCTTCTGAAATTCTTACTTCATGGTACATAAATCCCTAAGACCACACTCAATTTGCAACATGTTTCAACACCTCTTTGCTTCGAGTCAGAGCTCCCATACTAGTCAAAAGTATAAAGCCTCAAAGATGTCCACATCCTAATCCCTGCAAACCTCTGAATATCTTGCCTTACCATGTCAAAAGAACTTTGCAGACGTGATTAACTGTCTCCAGATGGCAAAATTATATTGAATTACTCAGGTGGGCCCAGTGACATGAGTCTTTAAAAAAGTCAGAGAAGAAGAATGTGATTATGACAGTGGAAAACATAAGTGATGCTGTGTGAGGAATACTAGGCCTGCCATTCATTGCTGGCTTTGAAGATGGAGTGATGAGGCTGTCAAGAAATGTGGGTGGTCTCTAGAAGCTGGAAAAGACAAGGTAATATATTCTCCCCTAGATCTTCCAGAGGGAACCAACCCTATTGACACCTTTTTTTTCCCTAAGATTTATGTTATTGTTTTGACAGAGAGAGACAGAGAACAAGAGGAGGAGGGCCCACAGCAGCCTCCATAATTGCATGTCATCTGTTTTTCATGTGGTTTTTTTCTACACAAGTGGGTGGAGGGCCATGCAGGTTAGGAACCAGGCCTGGGGGCCTCCCTCCCACATGGGAGACATGTCCCCATGAGCCAAGGGTTGAACGAGGGGCCTCCCACATGGGAAGCTCACCCCAGTTCAGCATATGGGTTTGCATGGGCTGAGGTCAGGACTCGATCCTTAGATGCTGGGGCTGCAAGACAAGCATTTAACCCACTGAGCCATCCTGATATGCCCCCATTGACACTTTGATGTTAGCCCAGCGAGTATCATTTGTCACCTACATAACAATGAGATTAAAGATTTATGTTGTTTTATGCTAGTAAAATTTTGTTAATTTGTTACAACAGCCACAGAAAACAAATATAAACTCTTGTGAGGCTACTGCTTTCTGCTTACATCCTTTTAAATGGTGGCTCCCTTTTTCATCTATACTCTATATTCCTCAAGGCAATACTAATACATAGAATTCAGGCTCCCCCCTCATCCAAATTCCAAACTACTATACTGTTAATGATTCTTATCAAAACTCACTCCATCCATCACAATTTGTAGCGGTCACCCCCGGACACCTATATTACCCATCCACTTTCCAGGGTTCTTCTACATCCTAAATTCACCCTTACATGGGATAATTTCAATATCCATGTTCCCATTCCACAATCTAACCTCATGGGAATGATCTTCAGGGCCACTGCATTTCAGCCACAACACCAAGACCATGCCATAGACCTCATTGTCCAGTACTACTGCTCAAATGTGAAATAATAACCTTGAATATTCTGTTGATTCCCCACATCCTCTTATCCTTTCAGCTCCTCTACATAACACTACGACTATTTTGTGACCTCGTACAAACTTCCAGAGTTGGAACCCTTTCATTTTTTTTGAAGATACCAAAATTCTTTCTCTTTTCTTCCCATTAATCAGCCCTCCATTTTTTTGTCCTGTATTCTCTCATCCACGTGCCCTCCTTTCCCGTTCTTAAACCTTGGATACTGATAACTGCTAGAGAAAACCATTTGGAAATATAACAATTACTAACCATCTGCCCTCAAAATTTCTAAGACATGTTTGTTTTTCTGGTTATGTTGTTTTATAATTTCTTAGAGCAATTATTTACTCAAACATTCTAACTTATGATCTCTCTGGACATTCAGACGAAAACCTCATACCTTACGTTTGATAGAGAAAAGAGGTTTATATCATTTATGTAATTATTTTTTAAAATCAGTAGGTATTTACTGTGTGTCAGGGCTTGACCCTGAAACTGGAAACAATCGTAAACAAAACAAAGTTCTAAGACCCACCGTTCTACAGTTCCCATAAAATGACTCCAAACAGACTTCTCTTTCCTTTTCCTTAACTGTTTGTTTTTTTTTTTTTTAGTGATTTTCAACATTGTTGCTTAATCCCTGAAACTTACTTAATTCACTCCTTTCCCACTTATCACATTAATTTTAACACCAGCCCCCTGAGCAGTCTTCCTGGCCCTAAGCCATTATTTCTCCACACTACTGCCAGAGTTCTGTCTGAATGTGAATTTCCTTTTATCATTTCCCTGCCTCAGATCTTTCATTGACTTCCCATAGCCTCCACAGAACAAAGTCTGAAGTCCTTATGATTTTGTATAAGAAACTTCTTTATGTCCACAATGCTGCTCTTACTGTCCATGTACCAGTCATTCTGAACAACTTGCAGGCTTCTGAATATCTCACTTGGACTCATCAACATGTTTAGATTAATGCCCACATAATAAAATTTTACCACAGACTTTATCAGCCCCAGGGATCCTGATCTGACCTCTTTGCCTGACCTAGTTGATTCCTTTCCCCCTTTGTGTCCTTTCATAGCGTCATATGAGCCATTCTTTTATGTCATGTAATTATGTTTCATTCTCTTTCCTACTGGTTTGTGATGTTTTCTTAAAAAAAAACTGCCCACGTGACACTTATCTTTGATCCTCTGTATAAACAAAATTCATGGCCCATAAATGCACAACTGTTTATGTTGTTTGAATAAATTTTACCTTTCCAGAAACAAACTGTTTTATCTCCTTTCTTTCGTGGCCACTGCCTAGATCTAAAACAATTCACAACATACAGCTGTGGATGGGTATTTTGATTTAAACTGGACAATCTGTTCAAATTGTTATCCTATGTTGTGCCTACTTCCCTGGGACTATCTGTATAAACAACATCATGGTTGTCTTTTTTCTGTACTTCGATTGCCATTGCCTTTAATGAAACTGATTACATTGCTAAAATTACTAAAGAATAAAGGGCACCAGCATTATGGACACACTCAATGGTTTGGTGTTTACCTGGAGAGGAGGGAGGAGGGGGGAGGGAGAGTTGTGGGGGAGGGGGGAGTGGGCACCAGATATATGGTGTAGGAGGGGGACCTGATTCTGGGAGCTGGGCACATAATGCGATGCATGGGTGATGTGATGTGGAGTTGTACATCGGGAAACTATCTAATTGTTACCAACCAATGTCACACCATTAAATTTAACAATAAAATATAATAATATTAAAAAAAATAGGTCTTTAATTTCCCCAGATATTTAATGAAGATAATACATTTTACATTTACTTTTACCATTCATAATGGAATCTTGCCAGGATTAATATATTAAAGGGTAGGCTGAATATAACATATTATAATTTAATAACTCATGGTAGTTATTAAAATAAACTACTGGAGAATTATGAAGGTGATTTTTTCTTCCCCAAGACCTTATTGATGACATTATGTAATTTGAAGTAATATGGAGATATGACATGAAGGTACAAGTATTTTTTAGTTAAGGTTTCTCTTTTTTCATATGACTAATTTTGTTTCTTTTTCTTTTTTTGTTTTTTTTTATGAATACAAGGTGTTCTCAGAATTCTGTGGTGTACAGAAAAGAAACTCTAACACAGAATTAGAGTGTAAAGACTGAGTTCTTAATTTTTTTTCAAATAATAAACTTGACAGTAGTTTTTAATAATTTAATTGATCTTTTTTTTCCAATTATTTTAGAACACAGACTGTCCTTACCTTGTTAAACTACATATGACAGAAGATACATTGATTTAATTCATTTTAACGCCTCTGGACTGAACATAATATTTTTGCAAGTTAATACAACTTAGATGTGGTAATTGTTAGATAAAAGTAAAAAGAAAGAACATTTACTATAGACTGAGCAGTGCTTATATTATGATGGAAAGCAGTAGAATTCCAAACTTTTATTGCTTTATTTTGCATAGCTCAAGCTAACTTCCAAATATACATAACTACAAATTCAAGAATGAAATTTCTCACATTATTGTGAGAGTTTATTATGATCTTAAATGCAATGTTTAATTTAGTGCACAGTGCAATGAAATAGTAAAAAATCGAGCAATATAACTTTATTCTATGAAATGGAATTCAAAAACCAAACCAACCAGAAAACGAGGCATGATGACATTGTCAGTGACCCCAAAGAAATCTAGTTTATGGTTCAAGCCATGTGTAATGTTGGTGTTTGATCCTATTGAGAATGTTGCTCACAACTTACTCTGTTTTAACAGCTGGAATTTCTGCCTAAGTAATGTAGCTTAAATTTACAAGACATTGCTAGTATTAACAATGTTGGCTGCACTTTTTGTTTTAGTGTGATATGGAGAAATTTTTCAGTAAATCTTCCTGTGCATGAGAGAAAGCAGGACACCTAGGTTACAAATGTAGACAGCTGCATATGACTTAAAAAAAAAAAGTTTGCAAAGAATGAATGAATGGTAGATCCTCCCAGGAGAATTTTCCCCTTTAGGCCTTGAGAAAAAGCCCTCAGAACCCAGCAAGCCTACTGTAAACTGTTTTCAATAGGTGTGAGTCATTGCATATCAGGTGTCAAGTGTAATGTCAATTAAACAAAATGAGGGTTTCTTATCAATAAATCAGCTTTGTGAACTGTTATTCTTGCCTTCTTTGCCATTGTGATATTCTGAAAGATGTCTAAAAGTAAACTGCAACAATTCAAATACTATAAGACAAAACTAATCACCATACTAGTTATTTCTAATGGTTAGAGAAAAAGTAAAATATACACATACACATACACAAAGCTCATACACATATGTTTATTAATAATAAAAACTAAATTAGGATGCAGTTTTGGTATATAAATGTCTAGAATAAATAAACATAGCATGTACTTTAATTATTTATCTAATAGTTATTGAATAATCAGTATCATAAATTAATTTTGATTATAAGTAACTATACCATTTTCCTTTCTTCTGCCAAGTAATAAAAACATTTATTAAAAAAATATTTGAAACATTTCCCAAAGACTAAATAAAAAAGAACAAAAATATAAAACAAAAAAGGGGAGAGTAAAGTTGTTAGTAAATATTTTGACTTTAAGGTTAACAGTTTTGTATTTTAATTGCTCTCATTTTCATATTTCTTTTCCTAAAAATATTATATTTATATACTACTTCAAAATTGAGGAAGTATTCTTGCATGTTACCTTATTTCATCTTGAAAATCAGGCTGTGAAGTAAAACGGTGTCAATAATATTATTTGCAAATATTATTTTCTCTTTATAGGTGTGGAAACAGAGGTAAGGCAAGGCTTTGCAAGTCTCAAAGAGAGTCTTCTAATTCCATATTTGTTTACAGTAATACCCATCCTACCTACCATTGTAAATGGAGAAGAATATATATGATTTTGTTGCTGCACATGGTTGAGTGTCTTTTATAAGATACTTAATACACAATCAAGCTTCAAAGATGTATATTAAGGTTTTTTTTTAAAGAAGACAAATATTTTATTTTATTATTTACTTAAATGATATGTTCCAACGTTTTGTTTCTTTTAATATTACTAAAATAGCTTGTGATTCTTGCAAAAATTCTCTTAAAAGCATACTCATATATAATACATCTCAGTAAAATTTAGACTCAACTGTTCTATGCTAAATCATTAAGTAAATATTTGCTTGAACCTATATTTGAAGGGAAAATAATCTTTCTCCCCCTTTTGTGTATCCTTTAATTATTACTTCAAGATTCCATGATACCATTCTCCTCCTCACACTAAGTTCCCTCAGTTCATGCCAATATTCTCTTAAATTCTACACTGATAGCTCTACCAGATATGTGTGCCTAGATGTGCTAAGAGTATTGGAAACAAATACTTTTCAAACTTTAACAATTATGTTGTCCTGAAGCCTGCTTTTACTAGAAAATAGCATCATCCTTGCTGCCTACCGCCTCCTCATCTCCTCAAATGTACTCATGTCTTTCTCTAAAAATAGCCTTTTGTACTTCTTCATTGTTACTGAATAAAGTCTAACCTCTAGAACGGCCATTCATGGCCTTGATGGCTGACATCAGGCTTGCTCCCTCATTACTTACACCATCCAATCAAAACTCCAGCCAGCAGCGCAATCTGATTGACTTTCTTTAAAAGTTCAATAAAGGATAGAACCCACAGCTCTTTGATTACATTTTCCTCTTGAGAAAGGGGAATTCAATCTTCCTTTACAAAATTAACTCCTACTTAATGGGAAAATGATGTTGAAAAATGACTTTTCTGACTTCTCCAGGCAAAACTTCTACCATGAACTATGTTATGTATCTCTTAAAGCATTGTTTCCATTGCATTGTGATTATATATATATATATATATATATATATATATATATGCATGCAATTATGTATGTGTGTATATATACACATAGACATGCACATGTGTGTACACACATATACACATACATGCACATTACACATGCTTATATATGCACATGTGCATATGCATGTACACATATATAATCACATGCATGTGCATGTGATTATACATGTTTGTTGGATTGCATATGTATATAATTATATATACATATGTAGTTCAACAAACACTTAAGAAGCCTAATATGTTCCACACACTTAGTCCATATTGAATTTAAGAAGTATGATGCATGCTACTCATTTTAAACCTTATAATAATTAGGCAAAGAAGCCTCTCTAATAATCAATTTAACAAGTAGCCAAACCAAAATGAGCAGGTGACTACAAGTAATATATAACATAGTTTGCTAATGCTCTTCATTAATCAGTATATTAACTATACTTCAGTATGTTAATACCTATATTTAAGTCAGAATAATAAATCATTTGAATGGCAGAAATAAAAGAAGGTCTCTGATACTATTTTCTCATAAGCTAGTAAAAAAGAGGAAGAGGAAGAAGAATGAGGATAGGAACAGGAATAAGAGTCATGGTGCTTTACAAAGAGATTTAATCCCAAATACAGACAATAAAGGTTATGATTCAATCCTACTCGAGTCCCATAATCTTTTTCAACCTCAGTTTCATTATTTATGAAAAAAAAAAAATTTTTTTTGTGCTTCTCTCTCCTGTGACTGTTCTGAGAATCAGAGGAAGGAATGAGTATAAAAGGCCACTGAGAAAATGTGAGGGGAAGCCAGGATGGCTCAGTGGGTTAAGTGCTCACTTTGCAGCCATGGGGACCGAGGATCGAATCCCGGCCCCGGCCTGCGCAGACCCATATGCTGAACTGGGGAGTGTCCCCAGTTCGGTTCTCACCAGGGTGAGACCCCAGCCCAGTGCCTGCCCTGTGCAGCCCCGCCCACCTGTGGAATGAAACTATGTGGAAAAACCAATGATGTGCAACTATAGAGACTGTTCTGGGCCCTCCCCCTTCTCTCTGTCTCTGTATCTCTCTCTCTCTCTCTCTCTCTCTCTGTCAAAAAAAAAAAGAAAGAAAATGTGAGAGTTAGAAAATTTGAATATATGACATAAACATATATGAACAGAAAACTCTTACAAATCCAAGAGTTCGCAAATGGCTGTTTCATATCAAACCCAATGGTAAATAATGCTGATTTCATTCAGCATTTTGTTTTGTTTTATTTTGTTGTTGTTGTTCTATGGTATATTTTAAAATTTTGCTATATATTACAAGAAGCCAATGTGGAGTAAGGACGCACATTATTATAAACAATGTTTCAAAGCACTGTGGATGAATGATCAATCATTCAATAAATGCTGTTGGGACAACTGGGCTGCTACCTGGAAAAAAAACGCTTGATTACTATTCCAGGCCCTCTAGCCCTGTAACCAAATTCTAGGTTGATCAACAATTTAAACATAAGAAATAGGATTATATAGGGGACAAAAATGTTATAAAAACTTTGTATATAACCTTGGGTTTGGGAAAAGTCCTTTTAAAATAAGACACAAAATTCAGAAGAAATAAAAGAAAGATTAACAATATGACAAAAATTTAAAGAAATCCTACATGGAATAAAACCACAGACATTTTTTCAATCAAGTTTTCTTTTCTCCTTAATCTATAATGAACTTATACAAATCAATAAAATACCACAAAATAAATTTTAAAAATAGTCTGGGGTCATAAATGTGCAATGAGGGCTTGAATATATTTTTATTCTAGAGGGCAAAGAAAGCTATCAAAGTATTAGGGTATTATTACATCATAAAGATGAAAAGATATCAACTTGACAAGAATGAGACAATTTGTTCATCAGTAGGGAGAATAACTGAAAGGGATTGAAAGAAACCTAAATAAGCCTAAGAAGAGATGAACAATGTATGTTGACAATATTCATTGCAAATATCCTGTTAGGCCACATTAAAAAATGTCATATTATAACAAATATTTAGCTCTGAGATTAAGAAATTTGGTATTTTATTTATTTGAAAGATAAGCATTCACCGTCTTCTTAAATATATATATATTTATTTATTTATTTTTGACCGGGGGGGGGGGGAGAGAGAGAGAGATACAGAGACAGAGACAGAGAGAGAACTGAACTGGGGGAGCTCCCAGTTCAGCATATGGTTCCACACGGGCCGGTGCCGGGATTTGATCCCCGGTCCCCGGCGCTGCAAAGGGAGCGCTCAACCCACTGAGCCATCCCGGCCTCCCCTCATCATCTTCTTATAATTAATAGCAAGGGTACCAATTTGATTTGTTTACCTTATGGTCATCTGTGTTTGATTTTGGAAACAGATGAATTTAATAGGGTAGAAAATTTATCACATGTCTATCCATCTTGGACAACTTAGTTAATCCAAATTTGAATTTACAATTGATAATGAGACTGAAACAGTGTTCCATAACAAATTACTCAAGTTGCTTATTCTGTACTCTCTTTATATAAACAAATTACACACTATTCAAAGCAGAATTATACATAAAAAAGCTGAAAGAGATAAATTTTTGCAGTAATCAGAATAATGGTCTAGTTTTCATAATCTCAGTTGCCACTTAATAAAAACGCCAATGATTTTAGAGAATGTAACTATGGCTATTTTTTGAGCAGTTGTGAATGTGCTATCCTGTACAGATATGTTAGGGTGAGTTTTGTTAGAAAAAATAGTGGTAGTAAATATTTGTTTAGTGCAAACAGGTGTTTAACTTCTGATTTTCTCTTTGTACCATATGACATAATAATTGGCACAGCATATTCAATAAAACAACTGAATTGAACTATATCTGTTCCTTAGATAAAATGCATGGTTTATATGTAATAATTTATATATATATTTATTTATATATAATATATATTTATATATAATTTATATATATTATCACATACTATGTGATAATAAAAGTAAACATTTACATATTTTAATATGTACAATAGTAAATATAAGATATCAATATTAAATATTCTTTGCTATTAATTTAATATTAACTTTAAAATATTAAATAGAAGAATGTTAGACATAATCTTGAATAAACATCTATGTATCCTGTTAAAAATTTAACTGAAGAATAAAGGTAATTATCAATATTTAGACATTTCCACATGGCATGAAATGAATCATCTTTACTCATAAACTTTAAGATCTGGATTTCTCTTCTATACTGCTTTTCCTGTCTACCATCTCTGGGTTTGACTATTTTCACTGTTATTCTGACCACACACAATGAAGCATAAATTAAAATTCTTTTTTGAGGACAAAAATGCTTTTTATACAACTATGAATATCTGCTTTTCATGGGAAGGAAGTCAGAGCCCCTTTTTAGTATGCAGACAGCCTTCAGAGCAATTTCTCATCTCTGAGTCCCTGCTCCCTTTCATTTGGACACATCTGAAAACTCCTCAATTCTATGAATGTTCCTACTGCTGACTGAGTCATACATGATCACAAAGGATCACAGTCCTGTGTGGAGAAGAAAAGAATCGCTGGTAAAAGGAAAAAATAAATCCACCATCTGCACAGTAAGAACTGGACAGCTGCAAAGCAAAAGACACTTTCTGTAACAGCTGATTTGTCATTCAGCCCTGGTTGGAACCATACAACTCCTAAAGTTAATAGTGTCAACAAAGAACATTTTGGAAAAAAAGGTTAATGGGTGAAGTCTTTCATGGTAATCAGAGGAGTCTAGGCGAAGAAATTCTGGGCTTTTTCTCAGAGAAAGAGAAATACTCCTCATGAGGAAATGTATGTACACTGTGGTATTCTTATATAGTTAGAGAAGAGTATTCCAAAATCATTTCAAAGCTAACAATAACTGAACGCTTTCTGAATTTATGGTTCTTAGGCCAAGATCTAAGGTGCTATATACTCAAAATAGGAAACCCTGCTCCATGAGTCTTAGGTGTGAGAGAGCATGTTCCACCTTTCTTCCTGCATATCATCCCTCCCTTTACCAAACCACGAACATTAGCTGATTACACAGAAGTAAAAGGCTTGTGAGCACTTCCTTGGCATGTTTTAATTTTTGTGTATGATTATTCTGGAGGCTCCTGTCTGTAGATATACAGTAGAATAGCATAGAAATATAATGAAATTAAAAAGAAACAACCAGTATTTTTCACTAGGACCACATGATCAATGACAACAGAATATAGAATAAAACACATTGACCCAACTCACTTTACAGATAAAGTTTCTGAAGCTCATAGATGTTAATAAACTTATCCAAATTTACACAACTAGTTATAGAAAGGTTGAATTCCAATCACCACTCTCCTCTAAAGGTATTCTAGAAGGAGAAAGAGGCATTTTATTCAAGGCATAGGTAAGAAATGGGTTCAAAAGAATGAGTAGCCCTGACAAAGTTGTACAGAAGACATTTAATAAGCAGGAGGGAGAGAAGACTGAGAAAGTGCATAAAAGCCAGATTGTGAAGGACCCTGGCTTTCTGAGATAGAGCATTTGGAAGTTTTTCCTCTTGATGTGAAAGAGTAAATCGTGAATATTTTTAAATGACATTGTCTTATGAGCTTAATTTGACAGCAGATAAATAGTAAATTGAAGAGTAAGTGAGAACTGTAAGGGTGGATATAATGGTTCTGACAGAAAGAATAGAAAATGGAATGGTTAGAAAGATAGAAGATACAGTTTAGGGATGGCGGGATAGCTCAGTGGTTGAGCAATTGCCTAACAATCACAAGGTCCAGGGTTCAATTTCTGGCTTCAGTCCATGCAAATCCATATGATGAACTGCAGCACAACTAGTAACCAGGATGGTAGGGCAGTGAAGGTTCTCACCTTCCATGCAGGAGGCCCCAGTTTAGTTCCCACCCATGCAGTCCCACATCCACTTGTGTGGAATAAAGCCATGTCACAACTGTGGAGACTGCTCTGGGCCTTCCCACCTTCTCTCTCTCTCTCACTTTTCTCAAAACAATAAAATAAATCTTAAAAAAAAATACAGCTGTAAAGAATTTGCCACTGATTCAAGTTGGAGAAAAGCTGGGTTGATAAAACAGTACTGACATTTTAAGCATGGGTTAAAAGAAAGTGTAATACTTTTTAACTATGATATAAAACTGACTAAAGGAAATGAAATGATAGGTTTTTAAGGAAAATGACAACTCTCATATTAAGAATATTAGAATGGATACATTTTAAATGATAAGAAATAACAGAAACTTGATGTAGAATATCAAAAGATAATGTTAGGATTAGGAATTCAAATCTGTAAATGAACACGTGATGGCAATAGTTGGTGCTGATGGGAAAGTTAAAGAAATAAGATAATGACAATGCTGCTGCTGGTGGTGATGCTAATAGCTGACAATTATAGAACATTTATTATGCAGCAAACACTATTTTAAATGCTTTACTTATATGAATCGAATCCTCACAACACTGTTATCTATGGAGCACTTGTTAAAATTCCATATTACAGAGGAGAACAGTGAGGCTGGGATCCAACTGACTTATCCTAAATTACACAGCCAGCAAGAAACTGGAATCAAGCCTACATGTGTGGACTTTTTATAGATAATAGATGCTAGATAGATAGATAGATAGATAGATAGATAGATAGATAATTGATGATAGTTGAGAGAGGGATGGATGGGTGGGTAGATGGATAGATGGATAGATGATGATAGATAGATAGATAGATAGATAGATAGATAGATAGATGATAGATAGATAGATAAACAACTGTCATCAGTTTGGGTTGTGTCACTCCAAAGAGAACATAAGAAGTCCAAAAGACTTCTTATGACCCAAAGTGCTGGTGATGATTCAGTCTGGGGAAGGTACTGCAATTGAGAAAATATTGAAGAGATATTTTCAATTTATCTATTATTTGAATTCCTGAAAAAGGAGAAGGCAATGACTTGTGTGACTATGAATGACTGAAACACTATCATTACTTACATATTAAATTAGTATATCACTATATAGAAAAATATAGAATATAAATAGCTGAAAATAACAAATTTTGATAATTTTACTATTAAGAGAGAACCACAGTAGAAGCTGTTATATTCCCTTCCAGTTCTTCTAAAATTTTTGTTATCTTATTTCATAGAGCTCGTTATATCGAGTTTTACTAGGGTTTCAAACAAATGATATTATATTACATCCCCATTTCTTTAAGAAATATTTTTCAATCTCCAGTGCAGAACTTTTATTTTTTAAAGTCCCTACATTCATTGATTTTTATGTAGACATCACTGGAGTTAAGAAACATCTACCAGCCTAATTTGATCTTGAAAATAGGGTAAGCATTTTTCATTTAAATATTTCAGTGTCCTCTTGGCTACTGTGACTTTTTTCCTCTCATATATTTAGTTGATATAAATTTTATATGATCTCGACAGTGATTTAGCTACTTGATAGGCAAGGAATGGAAATCCTACTGAAAATCCTGACAGTAAAGTGTCATTACAGGGTTTATTTACTTGCTTGTTTTGTTCTTTCCTATGTTTGTCAAAGCTGCTACATGGGGGTCAGTTTTTTGTATGTTTTTGTTTGTTTTATAGCCTTTTTATTTTCATGCAACTTTAGGCCAGCGTTTGTATCACGTAAGTAATGTGTTGTCACCTAGCTTATTTCCAGGTGTTCCTGGCAAGGTCCTCAGAGTTTGCCAGAAACAACCTTACTTCCCACGAGGAGGCACTGCTTTGGCAAGCAGCGCTATTTGATCTTAAGCACCTTCTTCCTACAATCGAGTTCTGTGTCACACAAAATAAAATGTTCTTGGACTTTTGGGCATATGGTAGTACTCTCCTCCTTAGTAGCATATGCTGATGCAAGTTTGCCCCTTTGTTAAAATCCTTTTAATAATTTCAGTAGAAAATCAATGAATAGGTGGTTTTTAAGAAGTAGAGGGAGTAAGTTGTTATATGTTTGAGTCTGTATACAAGCAAATGACAAAACAAAAACAAAAAACAGAGCAAGTTAAACAGGGGACACTTAATATGAACAGAGATTAAGTATGATAGGAGAGTAGCTATAAAGATGAATCGGTGGCTAAGGAAGGACAGACTGGGAAGCGGGGTGTTCAAGCCCACTGAGAAGTATGTGGTTGCTTGTCACTGAATGGTGGAGAAGCACATAATGTTGCCAAGTCTGAACTCATTCATTGCTCCCAGTCCAGCTAACAACTCTTGAGTACACAGAGAAAGTCTCCTTTGTATAGGGCAGCAGAGGGATCTTGGAGTTAGAAAGGCCTCCCTCTGCACACCCTAGCTGCAAGCTGGTGTGGCGTGAGTCATAGGTTGGGGATGGCTTGCTGAGGGCCAGCCCCATGAGCCCATAGCCTATGTATGGGTAGAGGAAAAGGGTGTGCGGAAGCAGTGACCTGTACTGTCTGAGAAGCCCCACATGCTCTAGGGCTCTCATGTTGCCTCTGCCCAAATGTAAAGCTGCAGCCACCTGCTGAAGAAGTTGTGTCCAGCTGGCACCCTCAGCCTGAAGAAAACCTCAGGGGCTGGCAGTAGAGAAAAAAGTGCACTCTCCAGAAGTCTTGTGAAGGAGCTAAATCAGAGGACAGTGTCTTTCTTCTGGAATGTCTCTTGTCACTATCTACTAAGTTTAGAACTGATGGCTTAAAGGCACCTGATTAGGCACTAATTAATCACAGGGTTTTTCCCCTTTGTCACTTAACATAACCAAATCATGGGAGTGATCTTGTATCATTTTTGTCAACCTCTTTTGGGTAAATGCAAGCTAGAGGTCCCACCCATGCAGTGGAAGGGGTTTTATAGAGGGCATGGATCAGCGTAGAATTTGACTTCCCACAAGCTGCATTATTTGTAACCACCCAAAACTAGAAATGACCCAAATCTTCCTCAATGTGTAAATGGATAAGCAAACAGTGGTACATCATGTTATGAAATACTCCACAACAATGAAAGGGCACAAACTATTGATATCCATAACACTTCAGCATGTGGGTCTGCCTGGGCCGGAGCCAGGATTCGATCCTCGGTCCTCGGGGCTTCAAAGTGAGCACTTAACCTGCTGAGCCATCCCGGCTTTACCTATGGATTTTTTTGTTACTAATTTTTTCCTGTCCTGTGATGAGGGGATGAATTTATCATAAATATGTCCCTTTGAGATTTTTTATGCTTGATAGTTTACCTCTTTGATCAAATTTGGAATTTAGTGCACTAAGAAAAGAATTTTTTTTTTTTTAAGAGCCAATGCAGATCATGTTTGCTACTGGAGAGGAAGGAGTCAGTGGAAACTTGAAGGTCTAACAATCTCGCCTGGGGTGTGAGTAAAAGCTGAGTTGATGTGCCTGTACCTGGAAAATGACCTAGTTCGGAAAGAAACATAAAGGTGCAGTGATAGTGTAGTAGCACAATAAAAAATAGTCAGAAGTTTAGGGAGGATGTATAGCTGCAGGACTGAGCAAACTAGAGGGCATTACAGAGAGATGAGACTGTCAGTGCAGAGACCCACAGCACAGCTAGTATACTCATATGATGTTAAAGCCAGAAAAACATAAGATGAGATACAACCAAGAGAATAATGCTGACAGTACAAAGAGACATGCATTTCCTGCACAGAATGTCAGTAAATTCAGAAAGAGAAAGAGATCAAATTACTGTTGTCTCTGTGTCACCGAGGCTGAGTATTGGATTAAGGAAGGAGAAAAGCTAAAGCCAGACCTAGAAGATAGCACTACAGTTCATAGCCAAAACCCCAGACTAAAGAGTCTACTGGGGGCCCATTTATGATAGTCAAATTAAACAAAGTGAAAGTATCATCACAAATTCAGTGTCAAAGTTAACATTCACTGGCACAGGTCACAGCAGAACTATAGGAAAACAGACTAGATATTGCTCCTCTGACTTATTCAACCAAGGCTTTGATACTTTCAGCTAACCAAAAGTTTACTTGCACAGCTTCAAGTAAAGATGACTATATTTGATGTCATGTGAGGTAAAGGACAATTACTGGAGCTCAAATCAAAGAAGTTCACTATAGAGATTACATAAGAGGTAAAAATCTAAATTATGGTTAAGAACTTAGTATTAATATAAAAGAAGCTCAAAAATTAATTCATTGTCAAGGCTAAAAATAGCATATATACATATACATTTATATGTATTTATACATATACAGGTATACATGTATCTTGAGTTATCAATATTAATAAAAATATTCAATATGTTGAATGTATAAATGTTTGATGATATCTCATCTTAAAATTAAAAAGTCAAGCCTATACTGAATTCTCTTTAGAGATGTCTTATAGATTCAATAAATAGGTGAAGCTCTGGAAAATAGTGTGATATAAATAATTAGATTATGTAAAATTATGAGCCTGATATATATGCTTATTATATCTTTTTAATGAATGATTTCAATGACTACTACAGGATTATGTTGGGCCGTGAATAAACCAAAAGAGAAATGACAGTCTCTTCCCTAGAGATGCTCTGGCATTCATATAGAAATAATAATTCATATTCCAATTAAAGTTTTTGTAAGTACAAAGAAAATGAAATGTAATTAACTTCACCAGGTGGAGGCTGAGATAAGCATGACAAAGGAGATAATATATGAGCTTAGTCTTGAAAAACGAGATAGAATTTTCTAAGAAGAAAATAAAGATAAATTTTTCAAGTAAAGAATTCAGCATGAGCAAAGACATGAGCAAGTAAGAGAATACAATTATCTTTGAGATGTGGCAAATAATGCTGTGATTAGCTCACTGGTCTCTTAGAATATGGGAAGTTATGAAGGTAGCATAGGATGTATCACCTCTTCCTGCCTTAAGATTTTCCCTCCTTTGTCGACCTGAATTTGAAAAGTTTTATTATTAAATAAATTATTCCTTTATAAGGTCTATAGAAAATGATTTTATGGGTATTTGGTAGATATAGAAAATGTGGATACCAAGTTCTGGATAGAGGTCAAGTCTGGGAATAAGATTTTATTTTTTATTGGTTTTGACAGAGAGAGAGAGGGCGAGAGAACTGAACTGGGGGAACTCCCCAGTTCAGCATGAGGGTCCACACGGGCCAAGGCTGGGATTCGATCCTGGGTCCCCAGCACTGCAAAGTGAGTGCTTAACCCACTGAGCCATCTCGGCTTCCCCCTGGATAAGATTTTTAAGTCAGCAAATAGATAAAGCCACATGAATTAATAAGAACATTAAGAAAAGCAGGCACTGTTGAAAAACACATCCTATGGATAGAATTTCTGCAATCAACAAAATTTAGAAGGCAGGAAAGGAAAACTATTCAGAATTTTAAAACTGTGAAGGAAACTAATGGCCATAAAATTAAAAAGAGGAAAGCTTCTATACAAAAATTATACGTAGTCAAATGCAGCAGAGAAGTAGCTTAAGATGAAGAGTAAAATCGATAATTATTTGGCAACTAGGAGTAGCTACAAGAAGAGCAGTTGTAAAGTGATAGAAGAACCAATGTAAGCTGAAGAAGTAGAAATGACAAATACAAATTATGTTCTTAAGAAATTTATAGAGTATTTCATAGGAAATCCTAGAGTTAACAGTCAGGAAATAAGTTTGTAGGACAAGTAAAGTTGAGGTTAATATTTTGTTTGTTTTATAATATTTATTTTAAATTGGAGAAGTCTAAACATTTTGTATGCTGAAAAGGAAGAAAGTGGAAAAAGAAAGAAAATATTTGGTACATTAGAGTAACAAAAAAGGTAAGAAATATGATAAAGGGCACATATAGATGGAATGAGCAATCTTGTAAAAGAGTCCAGAGGTGTATTTATTCATCAAAGACAGAGTGAAAAAGTAGCATCAAATACTTTAATTTAGAAATTGAAAGAGGGGTGGTTGTAGGCTTTTACATCATGGCTTCCATTTGCTTTTTTAATAGAAAGAAATTTCAAACGCTGACAGTTAAGAACTAGGAAATCAACACTGGAAACTTAACATAAAAAAATACAAACCAGTTAATATCGAGTGTGCATTACCACATACCAGTCCCTAGGTAATCTACTTTCTCACATATCATGTCTCAGAAGATCCACGCAACTTTACCAAGCTTTGTATTAAAATATAGATCACAGATGAAGATTACAGATGAAGACTTGAAGGCCAAAGCTGTTAAATATTAATCCAAAGTCACAGAGGTAGTGGGATGGAAAATCCAGATTTGAAATTTCATTTGTCCAGTTTCATAGCTATATTGTTTTTACTACATTATTTTACCCGCATCCCACTTCCAGAATAGAAAATAGAAGCAATATGGACAATATGAGGAGAGATAATTGAAGACTAAAAAAAAAAAAAAGATTGACCACCTGTGAGTGAGCTCATCTGAATAACAATGCTGACGACCAATATAATGGTTGTCAGTATATTGACTAATTGTCGCATGATATTCAACAGTTTGGAAGCAGCAGTGAAAAAAGTAAAAGTTCAAATGAAACAGGATAAGTGAAATAATAAAGGTAGATACACAAAGAACAAAGTAATTTGTGGTAGTGATTTGTGAATATCATGGCAGTGAGGTCACCTATCTGTCAAAAAGGAGTAAAATCTGCAAGTATTAAAAGACTGAGAGAATAAAAACATCACTATGAATAGTTGAGGATGAAAATCAAGTGTAGAGGAAAGGGTGGAAGAACAGCGGAAGGCATAAATTCACACAGAAGATAACTAATTAGACACAATTATTACCATCATTAAACTTTTTATATGGTAATTCATAGTTTACAAAACACCTTATATTACAGCATTCAGGAAAGAAGCACCGCATAATGGAAAGAACTTGTCCTTGAACCATTAAGCCCAAGTTTGGCCACTACTGTATATCATCTTTGAGAAGCAACTTAACTTATTTTCACTTTCTTTGTTTGTTATATGATCTCAATTTTTTTTTTCCTTGTGGAAAGTTATAAGCATAAAAGCAAATGAACAAAAACATCTGGTACAGGGTAAAATTCTTATTGGGATGGTTTAATTCTCTCAGTAAGACTGTGAGGTAGACATTATTTCATTGACACATAATTTTAGATTTAGCAGATGCTCTTATCTCATTTTATAAGTGAGAAAATGGCAGATTAGAGAGAAAAGAAAAAAAAAAAACTTTCCTGAGGAGGATGAACTAAAATGAGAAGATAGCTTGTTAATTTTACTCCAGAATTTTATTCCAGAAATAAAACTGAATTCTCTATATCAATCAATCAATTTACATAGACTGTCAAAATCTGACAAATCTTTCAACATGAGAATATAGATGGACACATAAAAGCATATTTAACAAAGGAAGGCTGTTGTTAGAGAAAAGGGAAAGTTTGAAGCAGAAACTTCTTTACTGTAAATATGTAAAAGAGAGAAAAATTAGGCATTTATGCTCTCCAATGGAACTGAAGAGACAGTTAGTATAAGAAATGGTAAAGAAGATAGCAAAATCAGTAAAAAGAAAAGAAAAAAGAATAAGGCACAGCGGCAAAGTGTCATGCCAAATTATATTTTTTCCAATATTATGATAATAAAAGGGCTACATTCTGTTTGAGCCTCTTACATTACTTTTTTTTTTTCATTTTTTTTTTTTGTAGAAAAATGATAGTTATCAATAGCACATCAGAATTTTTTACCCCTCTTTCTTACCTTTCTTTGTCTAGCAGTTTTATCTACACAAATGATTAAAACTAAGTTTTGGGGAAAATATATCTACAACAGTGAATCATTTTACAAGTTAACACAATAAATAAGTAACATTTGTGCTGAACTTACTTGAAAATACATTTTAATTTCCATTTGGAAAATAAAACCTGACAAAATTAAATTTAACAGACTGGAAATAAGCAAGTCATTTTAATTAGGCCACCAAATTTAACTCTGTATACATCTGTTCTCTATCATTTTCATGAATTAGCAATTCATAGCTAATGACTGAATTTGTAATGAATTTAACTTGACTAAATAAAATTTACGTTTGTTGTATGGAGCCAACAAACATATTACCTAATCACCTAATGTCACTCAAATGTCTTAGTGAAAATACCCTAAAAATTTTTTTTCACCAGGATAACATGTTATTTCCTTACAGTTGTTAAGTTCTGATTAATGTCAACTGCATCTTAAGGGTTACATAATTTTACTAACATTTTAAGAAACATTTGTTTCTCAAAAGTTCAAGTACTTTCAAGAGGATATTTAAAAAATTAAATCCATTTGACCTAATTTGCAACCTAAAGCAGACTATGTAGCTACTATAAAATATCTACCATTTATTAAATAATCATCAAATGAAAAAAATAAATCATCTGTTTGTCACAGTGTTATAACTGTGAAAAGTGACAAACTATGATAGCATTAAGTTATTGGCATAAGACAAAAAAATCACTAAGGAGAAAGTCTCTGTTTTTTCTACATACTGCATTTATATTGTGGACACTGTTCGTAATGTTGCTAATGCTCTTTATATAAAGACTTGTGTAATAATTATATCTAAAAGCTAAAAAATGGAAAAGTTACTAAAATTAGCGAAATTGTGCGGATGCTGGGGTGGCTCAGTGGGTTGAGTGCTCGTCTTGCAGCCCCAGGGTCTGAGGATCGAATCCCAACCTTGGCCCTGTGGACCCACATGCTGAACTGGGATGTGCCCCCAGTTCAGTTCTCCTATCTGAGAGGCCCCTTGTTCAAGTTCCTGCCCTGTGCAGCCCCGCCACCATGTGTGGAATGAAACTATGTAGGAAACTAATGATGTGCAACTATGGTGACTGCTCTGAGCCCTCCTCCTTCTCTCTCTCTCTCTTTCTCTGTCAAAAAACAAACAAACAAAAAAAATCCAATAAAAAATTAGCTAAATTGTATTGAGTACTTAGTTCACTCATTGTTAAAATTTTAATTTATATATTATTATTTTTATGTTTTGTTTAAATAATATATGTTTAAATATATATGTTTTGTTTAAATATATATGTTTATGTAATTCTCACTAATGACTCTATGAAGACAATATTACTGAAATCCCTGTAAGGAATATATAGTTAACTTTCAGTGAAAAAATATAAACTCAGGTATTTCTGAACCAAAGCTTGCGCGGTTGGTCTTTACATTCTTCCTTCCTAATGAGAACTGTATAATACATCTTTTACCCTGGATTTACATTGATTGAAAAGGTCAAAATCATTATCAGCAAATACTGGTTTTACTTTCCTTTTCTGTTCCCAATTTCTACCACCTTTTTATATATAACTCAATTGTTCTCTTCTACCTTATTGTCTGTATAATATAATGTAACTGTAACAATCACATTGCTGGTGGGCCTGAAATTTGTACAACTGAAAAACAAGTTAGTAGTATTTCCTAAAGCTGAAAATATGCATCCTCTATGACACAGTAATTCCAATTCTACAACATACAAAGCAAAAACATGTACATATGTTTACATAGAGACATGCCCAGGAATGTTCACAGCAGTACATAACAGCACAATGCTCTAACAACCCAAATGATCAGAAAAAGGAGCATGGGTAAATCAATTGATATATGGTATATATTAATGTATTCATATAAAGAACTATTGCACAACAATGAGAATACACAAACTACAACTACAAACGACAGATTAATTTCACTTTATTACTAAGCAAAAGACGCTAGAGACACACAATTAAAAAAGGGACAAAAATAATCTATGGTGATAAAAGTCAGAAAAATAGTTATTTGGGGAATAATGATTTTAGAGGGGAAACATGGAGTTTCTGGGATGCTGGTTATATAAATGCATTCAATTTGCAAAAACCTAGTCATAGGTACATATTTTTTTATTTGTATACTTTTCTGTATGAATCTCCTAAGTTACCACAAAAAGTGCATCTAAAGATTATTTCTGTTCTCTATTCTATGCTGCTTATTTTATTTTATAAAGACCAAAAAAGTAAAAACAAATAACTACGGTATTATTATGTTATCACCAAACTTTTTTGAAAGTTTGCAAGATCTAAATATTAAAAAGATATGGGGAAAGCCGGGACGGCTCAGCGGGTTGAGCGCTCGCTTTGAGGCCATGAGGACCGAGGATCGAATCCCGGCTC
>PVKE010013943.1:0-10611 GCA_004027555.1 Craseonycteris thonglongyai | reverse complement strand
CATTTATTCATGTTTACTAATAAATTCTAATCACATAACAATGTTGAAAAAATTCATGACCCTCTGAGAACTTAAGGAACAAATGTGAATGCCTCTCAGGGGCAGGCAAAGATGGCAAGCTGGCAACGAGGCTGGGTAGAAGCATGCATTGTGAGAATGATGGGGACTGTGGAATATTGTTCATTACATGGCCCTATTGATGAGTGGGGCAGCAACTATTTAGCACCCACTGATTCTTTTCATGTTGGCCTAATGGAAATTGCAATTTACACTATGAAACCAACAGGTTTTCAAATGTAGGCTCTATAAAAGAAAACAAACAAGAAACAGAGTTTATGACAAACAAAGCACACCTGTGAGCTGACTCAGGCATATGGCACTAGTTTATAACCTCCGATAAAACTAAAGAGACATGAATGTGTATAGGGCTACAGGCATGAGCGTCTCATTTGCCCTTTAGATGCCCAACCACTCAAGCACCACATTCATTTTCTGCTTCACTGAGGATTAAGAGTTAGCCTCAGAATTAAGAGTTAAAAATAAATCCCTTAATAGCATACAGTATGGTCCAGTCTTACTCTGAAATATTTTGCAGCTATTTAAATAAATGAGAGAATTATTGTGACCTAATGTATATACATTCATGAAATATTTTTGACTAAAAATCAACAAAATCTTCAAGAAGAAAAATATTATTTTTTGTTATTACACATACACGTACGCACACATTTGTGAAAATAAACATTAAACTAGTAACAAAGAAGTGCCAGTAGCACTGGAGCACTTTTATTTTTTTGTTTTATTGACTCCTGTGTATTCATATTTTTTTTAAAGTTTTATTTATTTATTTATTAATTTTTTGACAGAGAGAGAGAAAGAGAGAGAGAGATACAGAGACAGAGACAGAGAGAGAACTGAACTAGGGGAGCTCCCAGCTCAGCATATGGTTCCACACGGGCCGGGGCCGGGATTCGATCCTCGGTCCCCGGCGCTGCAAAGTGGGCGCTTAATCCACTGAGCCATCCCGGCTTCCCCAAGTATTCATATTTTTAAGTCGGGGGTGGTGGTGGGGGAAGCCCTCATAGATGAGCTCACTGCTCCCTAAGGATTTGATCTGTTATTTTTTAAAATTAGTTAACAGTTCTGGCCCAATGTAAGCTTCTCCTGGTCTCTCATTTCCCATGGGCAAACAGGAAAGCTGCTCAGCAATACACCACCACCCAGTTTCTCTCTGTGAATTCTCTTTGCTCACAGGCATGTGGTGCTGAATAGCAGGGCTTCTTAATAACTGTCTACACACAGAAAACATGAAAAAGAGAGAACTGTAAGTGAAGTGTGTCAAGCAGTCTGCCTTTCTAGAAGCTTTCATATAATCATTGTCAGACAAAAACCAGACAAGGAGTCCTGTTTCCCTTTCTACCTGAAGGTCATGTCACCAGCTTTCACTGTCAAGATTGACAGAAGAAAAAGGCCTGAAGAAACAATCTCTCTGTTCTCAGACATTTTTAAATAACCTGAGGGATTTTCAATATCACGAAAATAATAGACTGAAAGTTCCTGGAGAAAGTGTCACGCTCAATGTTGAATGCCCCAGAGATTATAACACTGCCTTTTCTATCACCTTCACTTAAAGAAAAAAAAAATTTTTTTGATTTGTAGTAAAAAAAAGCAAAAAACAAAACAAAACAAAACATGTAGAAAATGGACAAGATATAGTATTTCTTTTAAAATATTGGTTATATTTAAGCTTTCTAATGCTAATTTCTAAATAATGTATCTTGATACAATGTGACATGAGATTTTAAATAGCCCTCATTATCAACTCAGAAAAATGTCTTCTGTTTTAAAGAACTATTGATATATCATTTTTTTTAAATAGCTACTATGTGTAAATAATGTCTTCTTTTACATCTAATTTCAACATCTATTTCAATATATGAAATATTTCCTTTCTCTCTGCTTAGAAAAAAAAAAGTGTTGCTTTAAGGAAATTTCTATTTTTATTCCTCATTATTTTCATTATAAATTTAGTTCTAGTCAAAAATACATATACAACCTGGTCTGCAGAATAAAACACTCATAGACTGAGGTCAAAGTAAAACAAATAAAACAAAATAAAACCTGACTTCATATGGTGATACACTTTACCTTTTAATAATTTATTTGAGGTGAGAATATTAAAAAATTGTCATAATTTTTAAATCAATAAAAGATTTTTATATATTATTTTTACATAAATAGATCAGGAAATTACAGACCAGATATACCCTTTAAAACATTAAGGTTTATAAAAATTTCTTGCTACAAAATATCACCTGGACATTTTTGTTAACTAAGGATCTATTTAATATAAAAATTATCTGAAAGTATAAACGTTGCTAAATACTCAAATTTTTATGTATTTATTCTATTCAAATGACTAACACCCATCAGAGATTTTTACAAAATGATTAAAAAATTATTAACTTTAACTATTTTTTTCATTTCTTAAGCTAATTGCAGCTAAAATAATAGAAATAAACAAGTACCTAACAGAAGTTCATTAAAAGAACAAATTTGAAAATCTTTGGAATTTTATGGGCTTAGAAGCTGGGTGCAGCAAAAGTTGATATTAAACAAATAACTTATGAAATCAAGATACAAATATTTCTTTGTAAAAAACATAAAGGATATTAAATACATGGTATATTGGATCTCAGTTATGTACAACAAAATAATATCAGTCAAACCTCTAATAGGTTATTTTTTAAACCTCTAGAAACTATTCATTTTATTCTCTATCCCAGTAGAATTTTTACTCTGAAGTAGAAACAAAATTAAACTGGTAAGAAACAAATATTAGTTAAATACCTATGAGGACATAAATCTGATAGAAATTTATTTATAATAGGTATATTTCAATCTATTTTGTATACTGAAGTATTATTGTCTGAAAAGATGTTTTTAATATTTATTAAAAATATAAAGTGCAAGCTCTAAAGGATCCATGAGATATTAAGTAAAGTATATGACTCTAAAAGGCAAGAATAACTGGGATGCTGGGATGGCTCAGTGGGTTGAGTGCTCATCTTGCAGTCCTGAGGTCTAAGGATTGAATCCTGGCCTGGGCTTGTGCAGACCCATATGCTGAACTGGGCTGTGCTCCGAGTTCAGTTCACATCAGGGCAAGATCCCAGCCAGTTTCTTCCCTGGGCAGCCCCAGCTCCAGCTGTGGAATGAAACTAGGTAGAAAACTAATGATGTGCAACTATGGAGATTGCTCTGGGGCTTCCCTCTTCTCTCGGTCCCTGTCTCTCTTTCTGTCAAAAACATTAAATAAAAAGATAAATCTTTAAAAGGTAAGAATACTGTTATGGCTAAATAGTCATCTCTTACTGCACATAACAATATATTTATCTATTGAATACAAATAACTAGAAAAACACATCATATCCAGTCTCTAAAGTACACATGTGAACTAACTTGGTAAGAATGTTATTTGGATATAGTTTCTAACATATTTTCAAAATGATGTGTACTAGATTAAGAGATATATAATGCATGATTTTGAAGCTGATAATATCCCAACTTAAATAGCTGAGCTGCTACTTTCTGGGCTAGAAGAAATGTGTCAAAATCATATATGAAAATCAAAGGAGTGAATTATTGCTTACCTTCAATGCCAACTATGTTTTCATGAATAAGTTAGTCAGCATATTTAAAAATTGATATGAATAGTCTTTAAGTTAAAGTATATTGAGAAAATATACCCTACACTAATGAAATATATCAGTGACTTATATTCAAATGCATATGCCCTCCAGGAGAATCAAATTTTCCCATGTTTGGGCAAATTTTGGAGATGTTTCTCACACTCATCCGTTAATCTGTATGTGTCTTGCAAGAAATTTGAAGGATTCTCTTTAGAGAAGAGCCATGGACAAAGTTTGTTTTTTACCCTTCCCTCTGTTTCTATGCCTTATCTCCCCCAAAATCATCCTCTTAAAACACTGGTACTAATACAATCTCCTTTTCATATGTGAGATATATGAAGAATAGCATGGTAGGCAAAATGATAACGGCACTCAAGATTCCCACCCTCCACGTAGAGAGGTCCAGTATAATCTCCACCCCTTGGATGTGGTTATGACTTACAAATATGGTGGAAAACCTCTCTCTAGATTATAGTACTTTATATGGTAATGGTATCATAAGTCTTAACATTAGGTTATGTTAAATGACTCCCTCATAGTAAAGTGGGCAGACAGATGCTCCTGCTGGTCTTGAAAAGGTTTGATACCTTGTTGTGGTATGGCCATGTGGCAAGAAACTGAATACGGCTTCTAGAAGCAAGAGCAGCTCCTGGGTGATAGTCATCAAGAAAATGGGGAATCGAATTCTACAACTGCAAGGAACTCAATTCTTTCAACAACCTCAAGAATTTAGGATAATGACCCTGAGCCCCAGAAAGACCACAGCCTAGAAAACACTTTGATCTGAGCCTTGAGGGACTTGGAGCAGTGAAACCCACTAAGCAGTGTTTAGACTTCTGCCCCACAGAAGCTGTGAGATAGTCAATGTGAGGTTTTAAGCCAACAAAGTTTGGTCATTTGTTTTGCAGCATAGAAAACTAATACACAGAATAACATGGTAATGTCATTGTGCTAAAGTCATTGTGTTTTATGAGAAATTTAGGTTAAGTAATAAGAGCGATTTCTATTTGGCAGGAGTGCAAATTCTTGTCAATTATCTTGAATATGTTTTATACCTAAACCTCTGGAATTTTTTGTCCGAATCTTTACATTTAATACATAATTTTTATTTTCTTTGAATAATGAGTAAAATTATAGGTAGATACAAACTTATAATATTGGTATAAACCGTATTTTGTCATGTATAATGAACTTCTGTCTATGATGTGCACCTATGTTTATTGCCCAAACTTAAAGAGGAAAAAAATCATTTTGTTTTAATTTTTAATTCCAATTTTATTTGTTTACAATTAGGTACTTGTTTTTTATATTATAAACAAAAGTTGGCATTTATTTTTTAATGTATTATCGTACAAAAATTGAAGTAACAAATAATTATAAAACAGAAGAACAGATACAAGATACAAGAAACTATGTCTAAAAATTTTTTGTATAAGTAAAAAAAGATTATTGTATTTTAGGGTTTATTTAGCATATGGATATTGTTCTTGATTTCTAGAGTTATATTTTTAACTCTTAAGCATTAAGAATTAAATACATTTATATAGATACAGAATTATTAGTAATACCCATATATAATGCACATCCTTATTTTTCCCTCACAAATCTGGGCAAAAAAGTGTGCATTATACAAGGCAAAGTATATTAATACTTTATATTTGTATAGCATTTTACTATTTAATTGATACTTTAAGAGTTCTGAGAGGATAGCAACAGATGCATACATTCTTTTCTCCATAAATCCTCCCGGAAAAGCAGGTGGATTAACTAGGAATGCAAAACCATAAGCTCACTGACAATGCCTACAGCAAAACTGACTGTTAAGTTTCTCCAGGAGCCCCCAGGTACAAGCAGGTGTGGATGAACTACTGTGAACTACAGAGCACAGCTATTAATATTTTGCAAGGAGAAGCAGAAAAAAGCCATCTGGTTTTGTAGAACCTCAGGAAAAATAATTCTCCAATTTTCCATAAGTACTTACTAATAGTGCAGCATTACCTTAGAATGGTATCTGAATCTGGGAGAGATTTTTGCTGATTTAATCTGCAGGTAATTACAAGGAGTCTGTGAGAGGCATAAAGCCTTATGAATACTCAGAATTTATCAGCTCACCCCACTTCCAAGAAAATGTTGCCCAGAGTAGAATACATTTTTTTTTTTTTTCAAAATTGGCTAAAGAAGGTCAAGGAAAAATGCAACACCCAAATAAAAGGAGAAGACATTGCAGCCAGATGAAAATGAATGAACGAATGAATGAATGAATGAATGAATATTTATATTTTTAAATACTTCACAAGCTAAATATATATTCTCAGGCAAATTTTCTTTCTAAAAATTTACAAAGACTAATTTTCTATAAGAACAAACAATAAAAAAATCCCACCTGAATCAGTACAACTTTATTATAAAACATGAGAAACAGAATAACATCATCACTGACAATGAAAGTTTGTCAAGAAAAGGTGCCACAAAAATGGATGAGAATCAACCATAACCTAGTATTTCAAAAGAGGCAATAATAATAATATAATGAGAAGTAAAAGAAAAGCATAAATCAAGTTTAGTAAAACTAAAAAATGATGTGATAGGATTTAAAAATTTCTTTGAAATAAAAAGTAATAATCATTTTAAAAATAAAGACTAAACTAGAATGGGCATGACAGCCAAAACAAACAATCAAACAAAAAAACAATAATAACAAAAATAAGGGCTTATGCCCTTTGAGAAAAATAAGTGAAAATTTAAACAAAAATTAAAACAAAGGAAATAATTTGATCTGGGTGCTTGTTACACAGGGGTATCCCAATTGTGGAAATGACCTAGCAATACATTCACATGCCATGTAGTTATTGATTTATATTATACTTCAGTGAAATATTTAATGTAATGAATGAAGAAAGAGATAAAGTTGTCTTCAAGCTTTGTATGATAAGTCCATGGTTTGCATCACATTTTACTGAAACTCCTGTCATAAATGTCTAAAATACTTTCTAGGCTCGATGATATTTTGACTCAGAGACATCTAATCACTCTACAAGTTCTGTGTGCTTTCACTCTCCTATTTTCTCCTAACCCTCTTAGTTATCCCTCATTAATCTCTGTTGCAAGTTTTTTTTCCTTTGCCAGCCTTTCAAATATTGCTGTTTCTGGGCTCCATATTTAGCTGTTTTTTCTTTTTACTTAAGTTCTCTTCCTAGACAATGATATTGTACCTAAAGGTCTCAGCTTCATACACATACACACACATGTACACACGCACACATTATATATATATATATATAAAATTTCTAGTTCAGGTTTCTCTGCTGAAAAACAGCTCTATATATCCAACTGTTAATAAGATCTCTCCACTAAGTATGTCACAGTCCTGTTCTTGGTCAACTCACTCTCCACATAGTCCTCCTCAACCTGAAGAAGGTAAGTGGGCGTAGCCTCTTATTTGATAAATAATTTAAGTTTTTCTATCTACTATCCTAAGAAAACCTTCTTTCAATACTTCACATCATTTATATCTTTCCATGTATAAACTTTTCTTAACGATTCTATTTCTGGGTTAAATAGGTAAGAAGATTGCCGTTATTTTGTCACTATTCAGTCACTTCTTAATCTCCTACATTCTAATTACATATCCCTTTATAAAACGTGCTCTTCTGTAGTATTAACAATATTGTTTATCATTTTAAATGCTTTTTTTTCCCTTTTATAAGCGTGATTCTAAATTTGCACTGACCCAATTTGCCTTATACTACTCTGTTTGCTTAATGTTCACATTGATATTCCCTAGACATTATACTATCACCTAAGAAATGGCATTCTTTGAATTAATTTGATAAAGTGAGGGGGGAGAAAGAGAAATGAGAGAAAAAATAAGACAGACATGGAAAGAGGAACAAGAAAGAAAGAGAAAAAGAGAGGAGAGACTTCTTCAGAGACCATTAACTCCCTAGGGTTCAATAAATCAATCTGTTCTGGTAATACTGTCCCCTATCTCAAAGATCAATTTTTCAAATAACTGCACATGGACAGGAAAGACCTATAACTATGGAAAACCAAACATTTTTTACTTTCTCACAAAAAACTATTCTGACCTCCTTAGCTCCCTTTTCTGTTAAAGACTTTGTTTTTCTTCCCAATCATCAAAAACAAAAACAAAAACAAACAAACAAAAAAACCTGGAATTGCTTTTTAATTCCCTTTCATCAGCAACATCCAGTAAAATGTTACATACTCTTCTACTGAGCAGCTTCTTACATGAGTTCCACACTTCCTTTCCTTTGCTATTGTGACAACACCGTTAAATATCCTCTCAATCCTATTATTTCTCTCTGCCTTTCCCCACTCTGCTTGAATCAATCCCAAGTATTACTAATGTCCTGTCAATCAAACACTGCTCAAACTCCTTCATGGTCTTCATGCTATCTTAACGATAACTACAAAATTCCACTGTTTACCATTAAAATCCTTCACCAATGTGCTCCCACTTTATTCTTACTGTTACCCAACCAACTAGTCCATGGCTGGGCAAGACATTGATCGTGGTCCATGGGTGGATGGACCACCAAGCAATTTTGGGGTGATTGTCTGAATACGAAAATAAATAGCTAATGGCCCACAATATTTGGAGAAGTAGCCCATGTCTTGAAAAATTCTGCCTAGGTCTGAACTAGACCAATATCTGCCAACTATTCCATATGTGCCTCTTAGTTTTTTAGTCAAAGTATTTGCTGTGCCTATAATAATTGGGATATTTTCATTTTCTCATATAAAATTTTAGCAAGCCTCCAAATAGAGTTTTGGGAATAAATCTCAATGTTATTATCATATGGCCACAAATTCATCTTCTGACATATACAGAGTTGTTGTCAAACTGTGTTTTCAATTCTATTTAAGTAAGGTGACCAGATTTTAACATTAGTAAAGCGGGACACCATTGACCGGTGGGGAGGGGGTTCTTGATTAAAAATTTGGTCTATCTCCTGCCGTTCCCTAGCTTGTTGTGCATTCTTTCCAAAAATCGGGACTTTTTTAAAATGCCGCGGGACGCGGAACAAATTGTTAAAAATCAGGACTGTCCCGCCAAAAGCGGGACATCTGGTCACCTTAATTTAAGATTTAGCTACAGGAGAAAAATATTCAATGCCATATATATGAAGGTGAATTACACGGAGTTGTACTTCTGTTAATGACACTGTAGCTTGTGTTGAACTAATTTTCTACAGATAATGATGATGAATTAAGTAAAAGATATTTAAAAAAACCCACACAATTATTTGATAGCATTAGAGATCAATTAAGAACAGACAAAAACTGGACAGTTTTTCACTCAAGGAAACCGCCTACTTCATATTATGAGGCAGCTAATTAGAATCAAGCAGAGAGCTAGAGATTTATTAGCCTAAGTCATAGAACAGAGATGTAAAATCTGAAAAGCCCCAAGACATATCCAGAAACTGAGGGAGGCACCTTAAAATCTGTGTGCACATTCTCTCCCAAATGCTTGCCTGATGCCTGAACTGTATGAAAAGCAGTGGTACAGTTGCCTGAAAGCTGAAAGAGATTTGTGGTTGCTGCCCATCATAAGAGAGTGTTCAATTTGAGTCCAGTCAAGTTAAATGTCTGCTAGACTAAAATTTCAACTCTCTTCAAAGGATAATAGAATCCAGGATCTAGAATAAACATATATGAGCTACTATATCTAGTACACAATAAAAAATACTAACTATGCAAAGAACTAAGATACTAGTAGGATTCATCATCAAGAGAAAAATCAGTCAATGCAAACCTACCATAGGCTGACCCACATGTTAAAGTGAATGAATATACAGGGATTTTAAAACAGCACTTAAAAATAGGTACAGGGGCTTAATTAAAAATATAATCTTTATGAATAAAAATTTGAGGGAATGCTTAGCATGGAAAGGGGAATGATACAAAATGAAATTTCTAGAACTGAGAAGTACAAACCATTAATGGACTGGGCTTAACAGAATACTGGAGATGTTAGAAGAAAGGACTAATGAACTTGAAGAAAAATCTACAGAGTTTATTCAATTTTAAAAACAGAGAAAAAGAACATACAAAGAAATAGATTATCAATGATTTGTGGGAAAATACCCAAAATTATATCAAGTAGATATAAATCCCTGGCAGCGAGAAAAGGGAAAAAGAGGCAGAAATATTTGAAATAATGACCAAAATTTGCCAAGTACATGCAAAACAAAAACTTCTGTGCCTAAGAAATATAAATACCTATGTCCCATCACACACACATAGATATACTAATGAAAAACTGCTGAAAACCAAAGATAGTAAGAAAATCTAGGAAGATAAAGCAATTACAAACAAGGTAATATCAATATGAATGAACCCTGAATATACAACAGAAAGAGAAGACAATAAAACACTTTTGAGATGATAAAGAAAAAACAAAACTAACCTCTTATACTAAACCCAGGAATAATATTCTTCAAAAATAAAGATGAAACAAAGGCATTTTCAGTTAAATGAAAACTGAGAGGATTTGTTTCTAATAGAACTGCATTTCAGACGCATATATTCTGACTTTGTGTATATGAATTATATATATGTGTATTTGTATACACATATGTATGTATATATGTTTATACATATGTATGCTCTGTATATTTGTATAGTAAATATACTGAATGCACTGGACTGATATGCCTTCTACATCCTGTCTAAAGTTCTATTACGTTGTCTGCACTGTTTCTTTAAAATAATCAGTAAATACACTGTGATGTGTTTGTGCATGCTGCTTAACTTTAATGTACAACTAGGGGCTGTTAGTTAACATTTAAAATACACTAATCAAAAACGCTGCCTATAAGGACACTTAACTGAAATACCTCAATCAAGGCATTCTCCAGAGGCATCTTATTTTTTTTTTTTTATTTTTTTT